>JAHWFP010139823.1:0-55006 GCA_023313725.1 Lithobius niger | reverse complement strand
CTCATTGCACACCACCAGGTCTCAGGTGCATGGACGACCCATGACCAAGACCACATCAATGTGCTGGAATTATAAGCAGTCCTCAATATACCATTTTCGACACCTGGTGGAATGTCCAGCATTTTCAAATATTGGGGTCAAACCGGAACGCCTCTGTCCAGTATGTGCTTTGCGCTTTTACATTCAGAAGACCGAAAACAATGAATACGTAAGGGGCAGAATCAGCTCTTCCTCCCCCCTCGCCAGGGACTTTGACGAAACTTCGGCTAGGATGATCGTCCCTTGGATCAAGACAGTAATTGTCAACGCCCACAAGAACCCAGACATTAGCTGAACTGAGAACAACATCAGGGACGGCCCATGAGCTCCGTGCTACCTCGACGTCATAGGTTTTTCACAGCAACGTTCACATTTCTAAAATCCTTGAGGCTGCATCATGGAGAAGCACCTCCATCTTCACTTCCCATTACCTGAGTGAAATATCAACGCAGGCCGATGGGCTTCACCGTCTGGGATCCATCGTCATAGTCAAACAAATCATCAAACCCCCTTAAGCACGATGCAGAGAACTGTTACGTTGCTGTGACGCTCACGCTGTATCTTTCCACCAAATAAATCTTCTTCTTCAAACCTGCACTCTGTTTCTGGTTTTTCTGCTGTGCGAAGTTGTTATTTGGGGGTGCCAGCCTGTAACCCTAGAGTACTCGTCCAGTGGTGCCCGCTGCATTGTCCAACAAGGTCTCCTGTAATGCTATAAATTAGAGGTACTGAATATTTTCGGACGGCATATGGAAACATTAAAATACTCTGTGCCACCGGTTGATTTTTGTTTCTTTGCCTACCCGAAAATATCCATTACCTGTTGGTACATCCTACTTCCCCTCGAGTCATCACCATGACATGTTGAGAGAAATAACAGAGGACTTCAGTAGCGCCTCGGCACTTTTATAAAAGGGGTGCGTTCGTGCATGCGCACTGGGGTTACACAGCACTTTTCAAGGAAAAAAGCATTAGAGACAAGAATGCTGTAAATTACAGGTAATGTACATTTACGGGTAGGCAACAGAAATAAAAATCAACCGGCAGCATCCAGTATGTTTTTGCACGACAATTTTTATTTTATTTTTATAGCCCACTATGAAAATAACATGTTTGGAAGGCTCTAATTGGAGGAGAAACAGTTGTACTCCCTACCCCTCAACCTAACTATGTTTGCAGTCATAAAACTAAAAAATGTGCGCACAAAATTATACTACAACAGCAACTCCTGCGCATCTTTTGTTAGAAGGAAAAAAGCAGTCTATAGACCTAATATTTACATAAATGTTTAAAAATGGAATAATTACCAGTTATCTTAATGGAACCATCCGGATGCATTTCTCCAATATCTCCAGTTCTGAACCATCTTTGGCCATTTTTTTCAAAGAAGTCTTCACTCGTTTTTTCTGGAAGCTTATAATATCCAGCAGATACATGTTCTCCACCAATCAAAATTTCTCCACGAGGGTAAGGTTTATCAGTCACACGATAACCACCTAAAAACAACAATTGCAGGATACATAATAAAGCAACGATGCAGCTGTATTACCCTTTGTTACCATTGAAAGGTTTTTTAGCAAAAACAAAAACCCGAAATATGAGCCCTCAAAAAATTGGATTGTGTGTATTAGCATTAATAAGCCGAATTTTCCAAAATTATTCAAAGATTACGGGTTTGATACCGAAATGCAGGCACGGACTGGGAATTAAATTATCACCGGGAACCACTCAGAGAGGGCCCTATTACCATGGAAACGCATCTTATGTATCATGCAGAAAAAGAGGAAAAGAAAATAGTGAAGAAAGGGGAAAAAATGAAACCAAGATAAATTTTCAAAGCGTTACTAACAAATTTTTTTCGGAAATGAGGGGAGCCCTGGACAGAGGAACCCAGCCAGTGCCTGCCGAAATATCCTGATTTACAACTGAGAAGATACCAAAATTTCTGTATGGAGTAATACAATTTTCCATAGGTGAACATATTCTTTAACTGACTCCTCACTGCTGCCAGAAAGTCAGAAAAAAATAAAAACACAGAAATTGAGTGTCAGTTGACCATGGTTGGAATTATAATGATAATACAAAGTTGGATCACAAATTTAGGTTCTAATATCACTTAAATGGCAAAAACTTGTTAGATTTCTTCATCCATTAGGTTTTGGGTGCAACTTACAAAAACAAAATGTGCCGAGACACTTAATACATCACCAAGACAGACTGCTAATAAATACTAGTGGAGTCACAAATTGAATTACCTTCGTCCCAGTCTTCTAGCATTATGCTACAGCATAGCATTGGAAAACCCACACGACCTGTTGATAAATCGCTCACTAGAAGGGAAAGAAGTGATATATTAACAATCTAGTAATTTTTATGCAATACTAATGCAGTTTGTGACTGAAAATTGCGTGCTTTTGTAGAGGCACCAAACAGAGGGAAACTGGTTAATCATCACTGAATATCGTCAGACTATTAAAAAATTTAAGCAAAGCTTCATCCCCTAAATCCATTAGCTAAACCAGCAGCCAGGCGCAAATGTACTCTTTGACTAAACAAACCAGATTTCAATGTGTGGTTAACACAAATGAACACCTGTCAGCAGACGAACCAACTGTTTAGCTAATTTTTTTGGTCTTTGACACCAGAAAGAACCAATTGTACGCTAAAAGTTTGATCTTTGAAACACACAAAGCAGCCAACAGAGGGAAGTTGCAGCTTGCACACGTCCTTATGACAACCACATGCTCGTTACTGGTCGTGAAGGGGTTAATTTTTGTTGGGGGGGGGGGAAGGGGGGGTGCTAAAACTTAAAAATAAGCAAAGCCAAGCTTGCATGGTTGGATGAGCAGAGACAGTTCACTGCTTAGCACAAAGTGTTTTGTCATGGGCTGCCTTCCAGCCCATTAACAGATCTGTCTTCAACAACTTTATGAGGAAGCCTGTTCTAGTGGTCAATCACACACTATGATAAGAAGTGCTTCCCGACATTGGTGTTCACACGTGTGCATTGTAACTTGAGGCGGTGTCCACGAATGCTACCAGAGGGGGCTAAGGTAAAGCACCCTTTAGCCTCAGTGCAATCAATCCCACTCAGAATTTTGTAGGTGTGAAGTAGGGTCACCTCTTATGCAGTGGTGTAAAGGCTCATAAGGTCAAGATCCCTGAGCCTAGCACCGTATGGCAGTGTCCGCAGTCGTGGTACAAGCTTGGTAGCGCACCGTTGAATTACCTCAAAGAGCTGCTGGTCTTTAATAAGTTCTGGGCTACATATCTGGATGCAGTATTCAAGGTGTGGCCTGATGTACGAAGTGTAGAGTGTTTTACGGGCAGTGGTGCCGAAGAAAGAACAATGCTTCTTTATGCTGCCAATCAGCATATTGGCTGTTGACCTTTAGATTTGAAGTAAATGTCACACCAAGGGATTTGGTCTCAAGGACTCAGGGAGCTGTTCAGTTCTAAGAAAATAGGTAGCATGGAAGTTGTTGGGGCCAACATGAAGCACTTGAAACGTGCTAGCAGTGAACTTCATGCCATTGTGCAGGGCCCAGTTTCTAATCTAGTTAAGATCACCTTGGATGATGTCACAATCTTCAGTGTGAGGTGTTTGCTTGAAAAATTTGTCATTACCAACAAAGAGGTTACGTTTTGATTAAGCAAGGTTAGGCAGATCGTTGATAAAAGCAGGGGCCCCTCAGAACTGTTTCCTGCGGAACACCACTGAAGAAAAGGGCCCAGTCTGAGGTACATCCTTCGTAAACCACTCCCTATTTGTGGCCAGACAGAAAACTTTAAGCCATTGCAGCAGGCTGCCAGTGATACCACAGTTTTCGAGTTTTCTGAGAAGGCTGCGGGGAACAGTGTCGAAGGCTTTTGCGTCTTCTTGTTTTGGTTAAAGCGTATTTATCTTGCGCAATAAAAAGAACAATGTTGGAAAAAATCATCGTTTGTAAAGAAATCAGATTTATTGTATTTTAATTGGACTTCACGAACCTTTTTTATATTAATCTTGAAACATGAATTTGAAAAAGCTTAATCTGTGCAGCATTAGATTAAAAGGACATACCCTCTTACACTTGCAGCGAATTAAAAAAATGGTTTTGTGACATTTGTGTAGGCTGCTGTGAATGTAAACATGTTTCAGACAAGGGAAAAAACAGAAAAATGGAAGGCGGTTGCAACATTTACATAGGTATCAGCTAAATGCTGCAGAAGACAGCACAGAAAAGTCACATAAGAAAGCCAACATGGCAACAACCACTTTTAATAAGTTTGCAGTCCTGTTTTGGGGAAATATTTTTAAAGGAAATAAACAAAATGGGAAACTTAAAGGAAGGTATTTTTAAACCAAGCTAGAGCAACAATAAGCGTCTTTGCTAATTGTTTTAGGGTAACAGACTCTTTTGCGTAATATATTCCGAATAAGAGTGCAAATAAAAATAATTTAGAAATCTGATGCAACAACTTTTTACGCGGAAAATTCATCCTGCCCCATTCCTTGATCACTGTTTGCTAGCCCTTTATGATCCATTATCATTTGAATATTTTCCCTTTTAACAATTAAGTTAGTCCTAGGGATGAGTCAGTTTTGGATTTCAAGTTTCGGGTCGGTTTTTTTTTTCCAAAACCTCGGTCGTTTTCGATTTTTTAGAAACCTTAAAAATGTTTCCTAGGGGGGTAGCCTTAGCAATTTAGTAAACAAAAAATAATTAGGCTTATCTTAAATTGCAAACGCCTTGCTGCTCTGGGGGGTGGAAACCTCATCGACAAGGTGGCAAAAGTTGGACCTGACCTTCGTTTTAAACTCTTCGAATGGTCTCCTTGATATTTGCGGGGTATCTAACACTATTTTTAAGGTGGTGTCATATTGATGTGAGGTGGTTTTGCTTCGAGGTTAGGTTGCGAGAGCATGGAACGCACTACCTGAAAATGTTAGGTGTGCACCATCGCTGAGCACTTTCAAATATCACCTGTCACGGGTTAGAACTTCTTCACAGTTTTTCTTTGGCCTCTGCGAATGCTCACCGTGTGGATTCTTTACTTATACTTACACGGTATTTCAAGTTATAAACGCTCACTAAAACAATCATAACTTCAATAAGCACGGCAACATGTGTGCATTTTGCAAAAAGCAAATAATAATAAATAAATCTTTGTGACTTTCAAAAAATTCAACGTGCACTTTGTTTTGATGCAGTTATTTCGTCTTCATTTGATGCTGACTGGAAGCCTGGCTCAGCAATTGGAGGAGAACAGGATGTTAATAAATAAACGACTTGGGTAAAGAAACAACATATCACAGAGAACACAGAACGTGGAGCATCCCGAAGTCCCCACAAATTGCATGGAATGCCACTTGCTACAACAGCAATGAGTACGCTACCATACCTGAAGGACTAATTACATTATGAAGGATACTCAGCTAAAATGCAAAACTCTTTATTACCGTTAAGTACTAAGGCCTAAAACCAAATGAATCAATTGGAAATTAACTCACAGCCCATGACTGTTGCACATGCACATGTTTCTGTCAGCCCATATCCTTGCAAAAGTGGATCGCACACACAGACACGGATGAAGTCATGAGTGTCAGGGTTCAAAGGTGCACCTCCCGTAACCATGAGACGTAGACGGCCTCCCATCAGGCTCATGATCTTCCGAAAGATTAGGCTGTACAGATAAAAACAATGAATTTTGTAAACCTTTGAAGAAAGGACAGTTGCATAGTCGATCAACACAGAATGAGTGCACTGCATATTACACTACATTGGCATTTGGTTATACTTAATCTACCAAAATACTCACAAGTCAGCGATTGGTGTCTTGTAACCTTTTCGTATGTAATGTAGTTTGTACTCATAAGCATAGTTGAAAATCACTTTACTAAAGAGAGTCCCTGAAGACGTCTTGTCAACAACAGCCTTGTATATGCGATCAAGAATTAGCTGAAACACAGGAATATTGGTGGAAAATATCTCAATTAAATGCATGTATGAATAATATCTCAAAAGTATGTAAACATTATTACAATGCACTTAACACGGTGAAGCTAAAGATATGATACCAATTATAGCGATGCTAGATGCTACCATGAAGTGGATTGGAAAGTTTCATGGGGTCCTAAAACGCCAAGGACTCCATGTTGCCATATGGAGCAAGGTAACGCGATAATACATATGGTTCACACGTCCGTAATGCATCTTCACTCCAGCAATTGTCACTCAAACTTATTTTAAGCATTTTTAATAGCGAGGCCGTATTCGTTTCCATAGCAACCAAGACAGCGAGCAACAGACTGACTGGACTGGACTGGACTGGACGATGCTTAGCGGGTTTCCAACAGTGCAGCGGCAAACAAATTTGTGATTAGATAAATACATAATAGTATATAACGAATATGCATGTAAAAACTTATAGCTAATTTAACATTTATGCTAAGTTTACTAATGCGTAAATTAAAGATTTTCAGTGGTAGTCTGATCGTTTCTACGGAGATGCCACCTGCTAACGTCTGCATACTGAAGCATATTAAAAAAAAGAAACTGAAACTGTGAAAGTGATGGAGAGGCTATTTCACGTAATCCGCAACTATAGACTCGCCAAAAAAATTAATAAAAATGCAACAACATTAATACAAATGCTTCCATACGCCCATAAATGTTTGTAATTGATTTATTAATAAACTGACAAAGTAATTCTCGCGAGATACTCTTGATTAAATACCCCTCCTGCAGCATGTATAGTTATCGATCTTTTTGGAGCACTCAAAGTTTTTGCTCCCTCTAACTCGTTCGTGCTTGAGTTGGCAAAAAAATCCCTTGTCACTTCATGACTCGGGATCTTAATAATTAGCCAACATGAGTTAACTCGCGAGTTTAATGGGAGCAAAAACTTTCGTGCTCCAAAAAATTATCGATAACTAACCTTGCACTCGGAATATTACCTATGTTAATTAACCAACACTCATAAAAGGTAGAGTGAAGAAAAATATATGTATATAAAAAGTGTCGTAGATATTACTACTTTCGATATCGACAAACCTCTTTCAACTTTTGCTTTGTAGGTATGACAGGGGTTGTTAAAAGCCGGTTATATTACGCAGATTTTGCAAAAAAAAAATATTGAAAACTGTACAGCACCGGAGACAGCAAAATATTTAGCAATATCGTAAACAAAAATTACGCTATGCAAAACAGTAGTGTAGCTAGGTTGTTGAGGGGGCCCACTACAACAAATGCTAACAAAATATGACGTGCAGGGGCGCACCAAGTATTATGTTAGGGAATGGTAAAGGAAACTGGAATTAAAAATAAGGATGAGAAATTCACTGAATTTCACTGAATTTACTTATTTACTGAATTTCTAATTTCTAATTTACTGAATTCCTTATTTTTTATTTCAGTTTCGGGTCCAGAAACGGGGAGCGGCTATTTTTTGAGTCCTAGAGCCCCATAAAACAATTAATTTTTTAGCATTTTGATGCCTTTGAATTGTGCAAAAGGACAATTGTCAACAAGTTTATTTTTAGTAAATTTTACTCTCTTCAGATCTGGCGTGGTGTGGGAACGTGCTCCATTGAGACATCACTGGTGTACGTACTAGTTTGTTCATAAAAAGTTACAATTACACATAAACATGGTTTGCCTTATTTTTTTCTTTTTTATTTCACAGCACATTTATGTATGGTATAATTTAGTTAAAATGTTTATTTAACAACATTAATAAGTTTTCAGTTAAAAATTGGGATGATTCAATAAAACTGGGACAATAATTTCCAACTGTTTGTAAAATAATAAAAAAAAAGTATTTAATTAGATAACAAGACAAGATGGTGTGAGCCTCAAAGCAGCACCGCCTGGACACTCGATAGCTACGTCACTGGTGCAAAAACTATGTTATGAAAACCTAAATGCTTACCGGCACTGAAGCCATGAAGGTTGGTTTTAATATAACTGCATCTCCAGAATGTCCTCGTTTAATTTTTGGCGACTATACAAAAGAAAAGAAACAGTTACCAACTATATTAAAGAACGCATTGTCACCAACAGAAAGTCTTAAAAATGTACTATGGCGCCATCTAGCAGCAGTGATGACGTGAACCTTTACAGCTTGCTCCAAGATGCACGAGTAGTACTAAATTTTCACTCAATAGTTAAGGAGGCTGTGGCTTGTTTGTGTCTTTAAAAGAAATGACATTGTACATTGATGCAAACAAGTGCTAGATAGTACTTGTACCAGATAGTGCTAGATGGAGCTAGATTCGACATACTTTCAGTCGGTGACAACCTACCTTTAGGCCAAATTTTCATACAAATTTAAAATACATGTATCTCACTGGGGCATTTGCAGGGCAAACACTATAAAAACGAGTCTTGCCCAGCATTGCAAGTAGGTTGACTTCTTTATCGTAACGTTTTTAATTCCCGAGGATGCCACTTGGATCAGTGGCGAAATACTGAGTAAGGTATGATAACCTTCTTGCAAAGCTGGGTGAGACACATTTTTATAAATCTATTTCTGTTCCACGAAGATTGCTGAAACAGATTAGTGAAGCCGAGAAAATGGCTTTAAAAAATGTTGCTCAAGTTCCATCTATGTTGTCAGATGTATGATTTTATCAAATTAGCTATTTCATACAATACAAGAATAAAAAGCAGTTGTTCATGCCCAAGCAGTCGTCTGTAATAAAAAGGGAAGAATTGGCAAATGGTGTTGTATGGGGTGCAACTTCTTGAAAGGGTGATATCTCCAAAACCAGCAGTGTGGGCATCATGAAACTCGGAGTCCTGCGTCTCATCCTCCCGCGCATCAAGTTTATGGAGGCTACCAAATTATTTGATGCAAAATGAATCACATTCTCCTGACGTCAAATGGTATGAGCGATGCTCTCGTTTAAACTATGTGAAAAATGTTGATCATTATTTATCTTTGGACGTACAATTTAAAACTAACAACTCGTCATATAAAGTTTTTTGGTGCAGCGAATCTTTAAAGTGACAGCAGGATCGTGCTTATTAGCCTTTTAGATAGCCGGCACTCGAGTTGTGTAATCTTAATTGTTACATATATGTCTTGTGTCAATTCTTTGACTTTGACACACACATTGCAGATAACAACCAGATAACCTTTTTGTTTATAATCTTTGAACTGATTGAGACTGTGGCGTAAATAAGCCATTCTTTATCGCATTCAGCCTTGAGAAATGATTTGTCTAAATATAACAATGATGAACGGCACCCTCAGCATTAAATGTGATACAGGGAAAGTACTAAGCCTGTTATTTTTCTGCCTATCCTTTCGAACCCTTTTAAAAGCCACACAATCAGAATCCAAAATGGATGTGTGTATGATGACTTTAGTTGACACATATCTTGTAGTTTACACAAGATATGTGTAAACTAAAAACTTAAATGCCTATAATACCATACTAAGGAGAAAGTGACACCAGCTGCATTTTTGGGCTCGCCAATCCCTAAGAAATAAACATTTTCGAAGACAATCACTTTCACAAGGCTTTGTTTCGTAAGGCAGTGGTAGTGCCATCGTTATCCATAAAATTATTTTAAAACTAGCCGATTCGCTCACTCACGCTCGCTCATTTGGCATCGTTTCGTTTCGCTCGAGGACATTTCTTTTGCAAGTCTTATGCAAAAAAAGTGCTTAGTCAATTAATCAGGCTATAATGATCATATAGTGCAAGTTTTTCATAAGGTTTCCATTCATAAACAAACTATAACTTGTTAGTAAATCTTCTTACTAATTGTGCCACCTGATCCCTGATGTGAACAGATTAATTTTTTTATTTACCTAAATTGTGCTCCATAAGCTGCACAGTAGAAGCAATGCCAGATCCAAATATCAGGAACCACACGTCTGTGCCGCAATTAGGGGTGGTGTAAAGGGTGCAAGGCACCCGGGCCCAGGAGGCAGGAGGCACAAAAACACCAGTCAGTGGCCGAAATAAGACAAAATTCACTACGTTTTGGTTGGGGTTGGTAGTCACTTTGCCCCTAAATCGGTTTACTTGTTAAGGAGGGACCCAATATTTTGCCCTTGCACCCCTCCTTGGAAGCAAGCAACCCCCCCCCCCCCCCCCCCGTGGCGCCACCACTGTTTTTTCGAAGGGAAAACTTTTACCTATAACTACAAAAATACGCCTAACTATATCCGAATTAATTTCCTGTCTTTTGATACCTTTCTCTCACAATTCTACCCTTCCTAATTCCGGAGGAGAAGGCAGACAGATAAACAAACTTACAAACCGACCGAAAGTTTTTAACGATTAAGATAATGCCTTTCAAGTCACTATATATAGAGCCATTCAAAAAAACTATTGGGTAACTGGCTTCGGATTAGCTTCGCTGCAGAGCTCCCTCAAAACCGATTCAAAATTAATATCGGTCAGAATTTGACCCAAGTTTTGGATGTCATGCTGCAGTTTTAAAGGTACAAAGGCTCATATTTGGAACAATACGATGCTGTAAAGGAAGAAACGAGGTTTGCAATATAAACTGTTAAAATGGTAGGAGTAAATAAACCATAGCCTGCTGGGGTTTTTAAGCGAAAAGCTTAAAAATGAAGCCTACATTTCCTTTCAAGATGATGACTGACGGAAATGTTTTGTTTATATCTTAACTGCAATTATTTATCTCTAATTAGAAATTATGTTGAAAAGGATCAAGTTGGATCTGTTACCCAAACCATGACTTTCATGGACTGGAGACAGATCCAACTTGATCCTTTTCAACATGAATCTACCAAACGAATTTTCACGTCAACTATAAATGAATTAAGTGTGATTTGCTTCCCAACTTTGAAGTTGAGCGTATGTTGTTTGTCCGTATGAAAGTAAAATTTTATTGCCATTTAACCCCTATCACACCCGAAGGGAACCTTTTTTAAAGTCCCGTATGTATACAAGTTGGATACACAACTCAATCTCGCATACTCTTGGCTCGGATACCAAGCCTATCGCAACTCAGCAGTGCTATTTTGCTCTCTTCCCTCAAGTTCCCACGGAATACTCATGAAACTAGCTTTTCAATGCTGGACTTATTTTATCTTCATGTTTAGGTGACCATCCGAGTGTAAGACGGGTTAATGAGATTGTGAAATCTTGCTTTCAGTTGCATGTCAACAAAGCGCATTAAACTTGTGTGGTTATGCTTCATACACCTTCAGTGCAACACTGCATTAGGAAATCAGCTAAGTAAATACCACACAGGCCTGAAAATTAAGATCTACCATCATTCAATTAACCACTGTAAAACTTCCCAGAAGAGGACATGGGTTGTTTTGATTCGTGACATTCTTTGCCCACCTACTCGCAAGTCCCACCGTTCTTGCCTTGGTGTCATAATATCTCACCGTGGACAGTCATTGTTTCTTGCCCCCAAGATGATACCGTTCAGTTATTGATGAACCCCTTAATTAGATTTCTGTGCCTGCTATATGAATCAAGGTCTTTCGACACATAAACTGCCTTTCTGCCTCTTTTAGTATCTAAGCAATATCCTCCTTTGGACATTTTCAATCTGAACGCCTCTCAAGTTTTAACTATCTAGCATTTGGCTTCAAGCAACTACATTTTAATGTAACCCAGAACCCAATCTGTGCTTTGTTACTTTGCCACAACTACCCAACGGGCCTTTATTACAGCCACATTTACGACAAACGCAGATGCACAAATCTTCACAATGTGGGATTTGGCATTTGACCTGAATCTCTAGCAGAAATAAAACACACAAATAAATTCTTAGTAGGACTGTCAAAATTTCTGCTAGTTTGAGACATGTAAACTGAATACCACTTACGTTGTTGGAAAGAGTCTGGGGTGAAGAATAGCCAATTGGAACACCGTTCAGAAGACAAAGGAACTCTGCAATATATTAAAACAAGAAAAACTTGTTGTTTAAGATGTATTTATATTTGTATAGTACAGGTTGTCAAACTTTCGTTATACTTTGGATTAAATCATTAGGCAAAGTTGCTTACCTGCACTTAACTCTAACACGTGTGCTAGAGGCAGATATGCAAGGTACACGTCTGTTAATCTGGAAAGAACATAAGCAAAGAACGTACCATGTATTAGTAAAGCTAAAAGTATGGGATGCATTGAATCTTAATGTAATCAATCTTCGACACAGCCTTGGACTTCTCAGCTGTATGGACAAGTATATTTCCCATTGGAACTTTCGCATAAGAATGTATGTGTCATAAGAAAGGACGTGTCAGACAGCCGGTTCAGGATAAAGCGGTCATTTGTCAAAATCTTGCTTTATGACTGTGTTGCAAAAAGGAAACTGACCAAGGCTGTTGCCAGGGTCAACACAGTGATATCACACGTCAAGTCTTGCTTTAAGTAAAAAAAAAAAAGGTTACTGCATGCTGTGTTTTCATTGATGAGATTTTCCTAATTATGAGTTGTTGTTGTCAGGGTCCCTGACTACCTGCCTACTTAGTGCAACCCTGACCCTAACTCTAACAGCATCCTACGTGCTGCCACGTCGCTGTAGTCAGTCTACCACCAGACGTCATGGAGGGAGACTGTATGCTGTACTCCGCATTACAAAGGGTGTTTTTAGCTAAGTCTTTCAATGTATGGACTCTAGCCATAGGGAGAGCAAGCTGTCCAGGTACTCTCACCACAAATTTTGGGGCCAAGGTATAGTGTGTTCAAGTTCATCTAACTGCCATGTACAATCTTGGTTAAGTTATAAATTTAAATTCATAACTAAATATGAAAAAGCGACAAATGTTGCTGGATTGCATTCATTGAATTATCAACGAGTTCAAAAAGTAGAAAATCAGTTTAATCGATAAAGATAAAAAATGCTTTGTAGAGTACAGTTTTACTTACTTCACTGCAACTACAGATGAAAAGCTTGCAATGGAAGACATCAAATTTCCGTGAGTAATAATAACACCTGAAACAAAATTCCACAATCAAAAAATATATCGGAGGACTAACATGCCTACAGTTTTTCTCACACAATTGCAAAAAATTAACAAGCCTGTGCATCTTTCTTTTAAGCATGTGTGTACTATGAATGGTATAAGATGCAACTTTCTGGTGAAAATCATGTTTGTGAAAGCCCTACAGCAAGGAAAGGAAAGACATTCCTCGCGTTTGGAAAAAAAACACATACCTGCTTTGGAAAATAAAAATATAATATATACATACACACACACTCGTATATATTTAAAATAATGGTGTGTTTTCCAGAAATAAGGGCACCAACCAACATTTATTTTGTGTTTTGTGGCAAAGGTTACGAGTACCTTGACAACCCCCCTCAAATCGTTGTTTTTTCTGCTGCTCATTTAACTAAAAGCTTCCCGTTGTCAGGGACGACGCGGGGGGTAGGGGGGGGGGTTGTTTCAAGTTTCTTCATAAGGAGAAAATGGGTTACTATATTCATAAATTTTCCAAGACAATGAAGATTAATGACAAGAAAATTGATGGTTTCTTTTTGCCTACTATTTACCTTTTAGTTTCTGGGTTATTTTTCCAAACGTCGTAAAATGCATCCTTTCGTGATAAAACATCTAGTGGATAGGTTAAGCTTAATTTTGTCCGGTGTCATTTGAAGTAATTTCAGCAAATCAAGAAATTCCAGGACACACGACTTATCAAGATGGGATGGAAGCATGACAAGATTGAGATAGATGGGACAACTGACGAGTCCACGAGCTCGCTCTGAATCCGTCTTGTCTAGACCAGCGTGTCAAAATTCGAAATGAGACGAGCCCAAGACAGACACCATCGACGACGAGACGAGTCTGAGACAGTAAGTACGAGACGGGTTCATGACGAGTCGTCTCATCTCGCCTCCAAGCACAAATTTTCATAACATCGCAACAAACTACCTGAACATGCCGGATCTGAAGTTGCAGGGAACTCCGTCCACATTGTTCGTACATGCCTTAGTTATTGGCACGAACGAAGAAAGAACATGATCGGTCAATAAAATATGATGTTCAAAAGTCCTAACACTGGTGTTCTCTTCCCAGTCCCCCAACAAACTACAGTTACTTTTTTTATGTTTTGTTTTTAAATATTATAAGACTCACCGGAGTTGCAAGCCAAGTACTTTTACTGCTATCAGCAGTTAAAAGTACATTTCACAAACAACAGGAAAACCCCAAATAACAAAACCTCAGACGACCATAATTCATTACCTGTAAGAACTACGCAGACCAAGCAGTCTTGTGCGTTTGAGACGAGACCAAAATCACACTGACGTAAAACAACATGAGGTGAGACTGACGTCAGTCTCGTCTTGTATCGTGCAAAAAAAACACTACACCCTATTGAACATGGGTGTAGACAACAAACCACAACTATTTTGGGTGGAAAAAATTGTTAGCCGTGCTGTAGAACCCCCTTTTTCAAAGTGCTTTCAATACGGTCACAATACGTAAGTGAACCTTGTGTCAGCTGCCTAGACGTTCCTAACATCCTAAGGATCTCGTTAATTCATATGTAAACTAAGAGTAAACCTGTGACTCTTAAACTTCACTTAAAACTTCAAAATAATTCTATAACTGAATTCGTTGTAAAATTAAATTATTACAACAAAATTCATAGAAGAAATTAAATGAAAGTAATCACTAATTCAAATGATTCAACTAAAATTATGTAATTCATTGTAAAAATATGTGACAAATACACATCTATCCCAATACACCAAACCAGAATCTTAACAAAAGCTAAATTTGACATAAAATTATGAATACTTAATAACATAATTTAAAATTCAACCTAAGAAAATTAAACTATAAAAATTATATTCAGTACTGAAAACAGATAACTTGTACATTCACGGTAAATAAAATAAAAGTACCAATGCAAGTACTTAATTTTTACACCATGTATACGCCATACAAGATTACAAGTATAAAAAACTGACACAATGAAATTAAGCTAAATTCATGAGCAACTAACTACTCCAATATCTTTAAAATGTTATTAGCAATTTGTAATTCATCATCTGCTAGTATAGTTTTTATTCATTTCACTTAAAGGAAATTTGTACTTAGCTAGTCTAGTCTAGTAACTCAATGGGGTTTACACATCTGTTTTCTGTCATCAATTAGTATAAATTTTTGTAATTTGCAGGAATGTAAGTAGTCAAAGGATTACATTCACTAATAATACCACCAATTATACAACCTTGATTACTTCACCATACCTTTTGGAAGGCCTGTGGAACCACTTGTATACATAATGATTGCAGTGTCATCTCTAGTAGCAACTGCTTGTCCTTCAACTATAAAAGCCACAAGCAAATTTAGGAAAAATTCTGTTAATACCATTCACAACCACAAATTTGTAAACATTTACTTATTTACAGACCTATATCAGCCATTTGGCGTCCTAACTTTTCTATTTCTCCAAACGTTGAGATCTTTACTTCACTGGGATACCCAGATAAATTCTCCTTCTTAAACCCTTCCATGAATATGATATTTTGAACTTTCGGTGTTTTTGCTAAAAGTGTCTGAAAAAAAAAAGGTAATATAACACTTTTTTGTGGAAAAAGAATGTTTGCAGAAATTTCGTTAATTATAATGATGCCAATTGGAACACAATACAGGCAAGCTGTTCCTACATGAATGTGGACTAGAACAAAAGGTGATCATTTTCACTCCCTCTAGCCTACAGCAGTTTATCAAACCTTGTAGAATAGTTAAAGTTGTGTAAATTACACACAGACTAACCAGAAGTAACTTGCCAAATTATTTCCAAAATTAAAGATTAACTGTAAAAACTATACTACATTGTTATCATGTTTAGTTTTTATAAGCCTTTCTTCCTGTATGTGTTCTTATATATGGACTTGTATAAGAGCCCACTGAGAACTCGCATCACACTCCAGTCAAGCAAGCTGTATTTCTCACCCACTGAAAGTTTTGCGAATAAGTTACAACTCATTTCGACCCCAAGACCTCTAATAATTTGCTTAACAGCATAACACATCAAGTAACCACTATCCTGATGGTAAATGCTGAAGGTAACCAGTTTCATTAGTTATTTGCCACTATATATATATATTAGTGGCAGAAGGCTAATGAAACTGCTTACCTCCAAAAGTTTCCATCAGGACAGAAATATTGTAGTCGTGCAGCCACTTTTACCGGGCAGTACAACAGATGATTTATCAGCTTGCCATAACTTACACCTACCAATTTTTGGAATCTACTCGCATACGGTACCTTAAATTTGGGTAAGAGTTCATGAGACGTGATGACTAGTGTAGCTTCAGTTTCGTTTATCCCATGTACCAATGCCTCTTCTCCAAGATTGGCATACAACGTAACGACTAAAAAAAAAAATTTAATGATCTTACAATCATGGTTATAAGCCTCCAAAAAGGTTGAAAGATTTGAAAACTCTATTAAAAATGGGTCTTTTGTGTGGAAATCGGCCAACAACAAAGAACGTAATCGTTTCTACCACTGTACCTGGAATGTTATAGCGGAAACAAGCTAAAGCTCCAATTAGCCATTCTGCCCTTGTTTCAGCAAAAAGAACAATGTTGGTGTTTTTGTCTTGTCCAAGATGTTTTAAACCATGAGAAAAATTGATTACTCGCTGCAGGATTTCGTTGAAACTTTCCCAATTGTAATTGCCAAGAGCCAACTGAAACAAAAAAAAAAAGTAACAAAAAATTATCTTTTCTTTAACAATGTATAGGTTGAATTAAATAAGACAGACGCTGGAGTCAGGGACGTCCCTGCTGGAGTTTCCACGTGCACAGTTAATTATTTGATGCGATTTTAAAAGAAGCTACGTGTCGAAATCGGGGAAAAAAATGGTGTATTTTCTTTTCAGTGTAGAAGCCATCCCAAAAATACGCCACTTTGGTATCAATACCACTTTGGACTTGAAATTTACGAAAACGTGAGTAAAACACAAATTGGTAGATTACAGAAACTTCAAAATAAGGCACTAAGAAGATTATTTTATGATGAAGTTAAAAAGAAACCTACAAAAGAAATCAGGAAAGCACAACATTTCTTGAGTATTGAACAACAACGAATTTATGTAATTAATTTAAAAGAACTATTTCAAACTAAAAAATAAACTTGAAGATAAAAAAAAAACAGTCACGACTAAGAAGTAAATACCTGAAACTTCCTCTGTGGAGAAATAAATTCGGCAAGATGAGGTCATAATTTTATACAATAAATATATTTAATATATTTAATAATTTTCCATCTGACTTAAAAAATATCAATTCCTATAATGAATGAACTGAAAACCAGAATGAAAAGCCACCTTCAAAATGAGTGGAAACAAATTTAAAAAAAAAAAGAAAAAAGAAAATTATTGACGGAGAGGGCGAAGTAAAATTGGTTATTGTAGTTGAAAGTAAATGTAAACAAGTGTAAAGGTAATATTGCTCACACAAATAAGCCAACGGCTCCGTTGTCAGCTTAGGTAATAAAAAATATATTTAAAAAAATACGACTTTTAGAGCATGCCACCAAGCAGAAGGAAAAATCAAGTCCTAACGCACACAACCAACATTGTGAAGGGTTCCCAGGGACCAGAAACTCGTCAACAAGCAGAACCCAGTAGTCATAACGTTCTACTGCCAGCCAATTCGTGGACTTTAAGAGATTTATCGTACAGACAGCACCTACAGAGCACAGGTCTGGAATTACTCGAACTTCGGAGAATTCGGTTCGACTCGATTCTTGCGTAAAAGATTCTTCACGGACTCACAGTCGTCTTTCTTCCTCTGTTTGACCTGGCTGTGGGTAAATCACAAACTAGGGGACATAATTGGAAGCTTGTTGCCCAGGGGTCCCACCTGGATTCGTAAGCATTTCTACTCGGTACGCCTGGCCCGTGTCGGGAACGCCCTTGGTCCCCTTACCGTAAACCAACCCAAGGTGCAGGGATTTCATAAACAGTTACTTGCTGAAAATCTTCTGCCCTTAAGGCGTCCACTTTCCTAGTTGCATTTCATCTGTCTCTCTTTAAGCTCGGTGTTAGTTGCGCACCATCCTTCCGAAGTCCTGCCACACAAAATGGTGAAATAAATTTTTATTATTATACAAGTCCAAACCCATGACCTCCTAAGGGTACATAGTTATGGGTCTTGAAAGAACGGCAAAAGAGTCACCTGGTAATGCAACAAGGGCATACACATAAATCTGTAACATTTTAATATTGCAGAAAGTCGAAGAAATTTCCGACGAATAATCGTAGAAAATTCAAAGAAAATAACGCAAATTCCATCCTCGAATGCATTTCATTATACTTTCACCAGTTATAGTGAAGTGCTTTCGAGGATGGAATTTGTGTTATTTTCGTCAAACTTTTTACGACTTTTCGTCTAAATTTCTTCCGACTATCTGAAAATTACCACCGTAAAGCCGTTTGCTGATTTTTCTATTTTATCATTTTCTAAGAAAAAGCATATGTTAACTTACCATGGACTTAGATATAAGTATCACACTCTACAGCTAAAGGGCTTGTCACATTTTGATACATGCTCTTGGTTGATAGTCACAGGAGAAGAGAAACGCAGTAGGTGGTATCAACATAAACGATTGATGCCCCCCCCCGCCCCCCAAAAAAAATCAATGCTACAGACCTTTTGGAATATGCGCCCGTTTGGTTGTTTCTCTTCTTCTTCGGCTAATATTTCTCGAGTTCCCAGACATATTCTGTCACCAAACTGAATAGTAAGTTGCTCATACATTTCGAAGAGGGTGTGAATTTTGTTATCAATTGTCGTCATAAGTGGACTCAAACTATCTACGTGAGAGTATGGACCTTCTGGCTTGCCGCTCAGTGATACAGCCTTTAACAAAAATTCGAGAATTATTTGTATCATGTTTGCATACAAGGTAACGCCACAGATAACAGCTCATTTGTAATTCAAAACAAAAAATGCCTTACCACACAAAACGAAGACTGAGATGTTCACCATCACATCATATACCATTTTTTAAATAATGCATATTACAAGTGTGAAAATAAAGAACAAATGGTCAGTGGTGTAGTGGTAAATAAATGGGGAGAATGGGGGGGGGGGGGAAGCAAGAAGCGTACCTCCCAAACAATATTTTCTAATACATTTTAAATTTTTTTCCACTTAATAGACAAACAGTATAATGCAAACTGGATTACACCCCGGTACAGCTTTAACAGTTTTGCTACCAAACATTGTATCAAACCTACGTTAATGTTCTAAATGCTCTTTTTCCACGAGTACGACAACATTAAACCACCCCAACTACAGCAATGCAGGCACTTTTTAAGACGAATAGTGAAAGTCGTATGTAACAATATTCGTGGTAACTTATTAGAAACTTTAAAATATCTGAACAATCAAGATTCTAGAGATTGCTATGATTTGGTTAAACGTTCCATCTATACTGCAACAAGAGGGTTGGACAGAAATTGCAGTTTCCATACTTTAGAACGTTGGTGCGACAAAACTTCTTCACTGTCTCTTCCTAGCGACCTGGTTAGCGGCACCAGGAGCGGCATAAAGGCACGCCCGTAGGGTTCGATGAAGTGTCTATGATAATATCACCGCATATTCTATCGCTGGTTTTGGGTCACGACCAATTCTGGAACGACTGGTCCAATTTTCTGGGGTATCTATACAGAGTTGGGTAGAAAGGAAGGGCCTCCCTGGAAATCACAGAAGGTTAATACTAGAACAATGAAATTTTGCATGGTATGTAGGCGAACAGGGGGCCCACTAACGATAGGTTCGATCACTGACCTTGGTGGAGATTTTCAGGTCATCATGCCCTGCTTCGAAGGACCCCAGTGTAAATTAGAAACTCTTAAGACATTGGCAAGCATGACCATTGCAAAAAACTGAACGAAATTCGGCACGTTAGTTTACGAATTACGGAAATTACAAGAAGCACTTACTTTTGCTGACCGAGTGGCTTTCCTGCCAAACAGTTCTGTCAGGGTCTTTAGATACACCACGCATAGGTAAGTAATCATGTAGGCAGTATTCGCAAATTGGCTTAAAGGGCAATTACATCCATTTTGACATGCATGCTTTACTTTTGGATAACTTACACAATAACTAAACACAAGAACTGCGATAAGAATACGTTACGTACGTCCGATACAACAATTTAATTATTGCATCACCAAAATACGATACGGAGACCGCCATTGTTTTGCTGGAACGCGCAGAAATTAATGCCGACAGATATCACTTTTCGATTTCGACTCGCAGCCGATTGAGATAGCTCTATTGGCTGTGAGAGCTCAAGCGCCCGACGGCCTTAGCTGGCCGACAGTTGCAGTGGCCAGCTAAGGCAGTCAGACGGTCGAGCTCTCACAGTCAATAGAGCTATCCCAATCGGCTGCGAGTCGAAATCGAAAAAAAAAATCAAACCAATTAAAAGTATTCCAGCAGCTCTAGCTATCAATGTACAATTCAAACAAAGATGGCAGTAAGCCCCACCACGATTAGTTGTTAAAGTAGGCTAAGAAAGGACCGAGTATGGCATTGCGGGCCACTTGTATATCTCTTTTTCTTTATCTCTCTCTATCTCTGTCTCTCTCTCTTTCTCTATCCTTCTCTCTATCTCTATCTGTCTTGCTCTCCCTATCTCTGTCTGTCTCTCTCTCTATCTCTCTCTCTT
This sequence comes from Lithobius niger, assembly GCA_023313725.1. Taxonomy (NCBI): domain Eukaryota; kingdom Metazoa; phylum Arthropoda; class Chilopoda; order Lithobiomorpha; family Lithobiidae; genus Lithobius; species Lithobius niger. The sequence continues at coordinate 34,330 of JAHWFP010139823.1, read as the reverse complement.
CCTCTCTCTATCACTACCTCTACCTCTATCTCTCTCTATCACTATATCTATATATATATATCTATCTCTCCCTATCTCTCTCGCTATCACTATCTTTCTCTCGCTATCTCTCTCTTATGTATCTTTATCTATCTCTCTCTCACTCTCTATCTATCTATCTGTCTCTCTTTCTCTCTCCTTCTCTCTATCTCTATCTGTCTTGTTCTCTCTCTCTCGCTTTCTCTGTATTTCTTTCTCTATGTCTCTCTCTCTCTTTCTCTCTCTCTCTCTTCCTGTATGTCTCTCGCTCTCTCTATCTCTATCGCTCTCTCTTTCTCTCTCTAGCTATCTCTGTATCGCTTGGGTAGCCCGTTAGAATCCGGGTCATGCCACTTCAACGAAACGTAAGTGCATAAAGGTGGATTACTGTACTAACGAATACGTACGTAACGTATTCTCACAAAAATGGTCTTGCCATAAGAGGTAGAATAAGAACCGATAATAACAGCATGGACACTTCCACATCTAGCTCCCGGAGAAACTTAACACCACCAATCGAAAAACGGAGTTTGAAAAAATGGGCCATTCTGTCAATTTCAAGGCTCTTTGTACGATCAAAATTGCGTTTCAATTCCAGTATTTTACCAGCTGTCGTTTTCATCATTATTGTCTTCTTTAGTTTTCAGTAGGAAGCTAAACCGTTGTAAACAACGACGAACATTATTGTCCCTCCCTCCCAAGGACGAATACAGCAACTAACAGCAAGTGGAACAGTACTTGCTCAGCTGACCCTTCTGGCAAAAATTGCTGGCACTGCACTGCACCCCTGTCTTCTGTCTCCAGTCCAATCAAAGTGAAACACTGTTCTCAGAAGCAACAGCTTCGGCTGATAATATTTCTATTCATTTACATTTTTTATGCACCTAAATTAATATTACTGTATGGCATTAACCTCATTCCAAACAAAGTACATTCACAAAATTCAAGGCCGTTTTCAGGCTCAGACAAAAGGCTCATCAGGACGAAAAGAAAAACCCTGCGTTATATTACGATATGTATGTTATGTCGATACATTGTCAGGAAAATAAAGCATAGTCTTACCTTAACTTCCTTGCTTGCTTCTATCTTCTCCCATGGTTGTTGAACAAAATAGTAAATTGGGAAGGTAATGATGTCATAAATAGTCACCAGGACCTTGATGATAATTAGAAACACGTTGACCCATTTTTCGTCTTCAAATATTGAATCCTTACTTTTGACTCCTGAAAATATAAAATTTACCATCATTTTGGATACTTATGGAATAAGATACTAACCCTTTAAAAGCACTGAAAAACGGGTTAAACTGATAATAATAATTATGAAGTTTAAAACTAATATCCTTTATCATTTTCATTGAGAGAAAACGACAACATTTCCTGTGTATAAGGGGAGGGTGGGGGTGGGGGGGTTTGGATAAGAATAAACTTTGATTATGCTTATGGAAGCTATCTGTAGATAATTCCATGCAGCCAGTTAAGTAAGTAGCAGTTAATTACCTTATGTCTTCCAAGCCTAAGTGGGGCCCTGGTGGTAGATCAGCGACTAATAGTTATAATATTGGTTTGCCTTCGTGCTGCTTCGAAGGCACAGCATTATCCGAGGTATTAGTAGCGGCAGCTACCACCAGGGCCCTATGTAGGCTTGGAAGATGTAAGATGGAGTATTTAGTTAACTTTCTAATCTATGGTATACAAGTTCGCATCGACAAATTTTTAATTGTAAGGAAAATGGGCCTCGTCTTTGTGGAAAGGCAAGGCTGATTTAAAGTATGTTCCAAAAAACATTCAAGATCTCTCTTTACTTCGAGATTCACACACTGAGTATAGCTACAGTAGAGTTGGAGACAATTACCGGTGAAAATTTTTTTTTTTTTTTTTGTGAGAATGTAGAGGTCGTCCATATCGAGGTTCCCCTATCCCCGTGACCCTATCACCGAAGCGTGTACGTTGAGCCCAGCCTGGAGGAGAGTCTTGAATGATGAAGGGGCGTCAGAAGGTGTGCTTCTAATGACGATAGTGTTGCCGTATCCAATAACGACAAGAAGCAGAAGCCACGGCCTGGCTGAAGGACAGGAGATGTGCGAAGGGCCCGCCAATAGTGTCACTAGAGCTGACAGGAGAGCGTACCATCGATACGGCAAGAAGACGTCGAGAAATACAACAGGGAGTTGAAAGACAGCAGACAAACGAAGGCTGGCAGTCCGGTGGAGGACGAAGGGCCGCCGAAGGGCCCAGTAGGCCGAGAGCAAGGGCAGGCTGATGACAGCATCAATGATACTGTATGATGTAAATACTGCGAAGAGACGTCAGGTGAAGGGCCAACACGTGGCAGAAGAGCGGGTCCACAGCTGCTTATCGTCATCTATTCTAGACAAAGGGCTGTAGTCGGGCACAGGCTTCCTAGCCGTGCAAGCCTGAAGATTCGAAGCGAAGTCTCCATTCTGTACGCAGAGGACAGGAAACTTCTTGGCAGCGTCCAGCGCAGCAACTTTCATAGCTGAAGGAGGATAGAATGAAGACACAACGAACGGGAACCAGCCGGCGAAAGACGGCAGAAGATGAAAAGCTACAGAGAGTGCCAGAAATATAGGGAGAGGTAATGAAGGGCCAGTGAAGGATGTGGAGCAACAAACACACAGCAGAGTCTTGTGGAACGAAGGTCGACAGTACCAGTGTCAAAAAATCCCATCGCCTGGACCGACCACAGGGGACAGCTGACGTCGTGGATGTTTCCCAAAGTAGCACCTTCAGAGGCCGAACGAAGGGAGGGCAGGCGAAGAGCAAGGCGAACGATAAGGATGGTGTACGGGCGAACGTCGGCAAGCTGCAGAAAGAGTGGAAAATTCTGGCAGAGATGGTGAAAGAATGTCTATTGAAATAGGGGAGGGCAAAGGCAGCGGAGTAGAATATCCGGGCCGAAGGTTCCCTCAGTGTGTGCCTTTGGCACGTGGCATGTTGAAGGATGATGAAGGAACCGCAGTTAGAGACCACGGTATTAATCCTTCAAGAGTAACGAACACACGTCCAATCGGTACGGACCGTAGGGAAGAAAAGATGACATACAGCCGCTTGCAATGCTTTTATAGAGGAGGGGTGTGCAGTAGGATGAGCACTGGCTGTGTAGCTGGCAGTTCTATAGTTTTAATCTCTAGAGTCACAGCATTGGAGAAGGAGAATGGTAAAATTCCACTCCAGATAATGGATATTTTCGTCAGCCTATAGAAAGTATTTTAGTTGAGATTTGCGGCAACATTTTACGCATTTTTTAGAGGAAGTATTTTTGTTTTCAAAATCGCGTCAAAGGTGGGGAAAAAACGTATTAGTACACTGAAAGAGATGGACACAGGCAACGGTTCAATTGAGTCCCAGCCAACCTCGTTATACCTATATTTACTTGGGCTAAATTTAACATAAATTTACCAGATTAGAAATAGTCAGTCTCATCCGAAACCACATATTTTTAAATTCTCCTGTACCCTGTTCACTTTATGTATTAATGAGTCGTTGACTTGTTGAAAGGGCTAAAGTCTAAATCAGGATGTCCCTCTTTTCAATAACGACCCAGTCTTGATATCCTTCGCTTAGAAATTAATGATTTGTAATGATTTAGTGATGGGATAGTGAATAACTAACCTAAAGAACGGTTTTTTTTTCAAAGCAAGGTTTCGGATGTAGGTTTCTGACGAAATTAAAGCAACTATGAGGCAAACATTGGTAATTGTGGAGTTTAAGCGAACCACTCCAAATCACTCAATTTTTTTACTAATCGACACATATTATCATCCTTTTATCAAATCACATTACAAAACCGGGGGGAAACGTATTTTAAGGTGTAAAAAAAAAACATTGAAAACACGAAAAACGATAGTTACGATCGTGTTGAAGCGCCGGCCATATCGCAGGAGACAGTAACGAGAAAACCTGATTTGCATCGCAATGAAAGGAGACGGAAATTAGCTAACCTAACCTAACAAACCTTACCTACCTAATCTAACCTAACCTAAAAAAAATAACAACACAAAACGCAGACAGCATAGTTTGGAACATTACTTTCCGTTTTCGCGATGCCAACTTTTCGTGCTACGCTGAATCCCGGAACATGGCCGCCGCTTTACACGGCCGGGCCCACCGTGTTACGTCATTAAAAAACGTGTTTACATAACCGAAAAAAACATTTCCCCCATTTTTGTAACGTGAAATGAGAAGAGGATGAAGATTTAGGTCGGTACGTACCAAAATTGATCGATTTATCGTGGTTCGCTTAAACTCCACAATTACCCAAACATTATTTTCTAACCTATACCTTGCCTGGTATTCGTCCTGTCAGTCGGCCGAATATTGAGATGTAAGGATGGTCCAAATCGGAGTCGTCACCAAACCGCAATTTTCTGGGAGCCCTGAGGAAAACTCTGGGCCAGCGAAAGTCGGACGATCGAGTAAGTCTGCACAATTTCGGATCAGAACGTAACGGTTTGCAGTATCGGACTCTTAAATACGGAATCTTCATTAAAACATGTCTGCAACATTTACCTTTCGCCTTGCAGCACATGTTCACTATTTTGCGCAGCATGATCTTTGTACAAAATGAAAGTTTTAAATTTCTATTTTCATCATCGCTCACACGGAACGTAAAGAGACCGTCAATGGTCGATTAAAATCTTCAAATTATTTCTTGCAGTTATACCATTTTAAAATTAAATGCGACGACGATGGGGGCCTTGAAATAGGTGCAGCAATTATATTTCTCCATGTATCGGACGGCACAGTATCTCGACGAAACTGTTAGATTTAAATAAGTAATATTTATTTAAATCTCTTGGCCACATCTTTCGTGTACTGTGATTGCTGAAATCACAATTCACGTGTACAAAGTACTTCTGTGTGCCACCATACTCAACTCCGGGAAATCATACTTTTGTAGCTCGATTCCCCTTTTATTTGTTTGTTTGTTACGAACAATGGTTCGTGAAGGATTACACTTAGCCCATTCTTTATCTACCGATATCCGCAAATCAGCCCTCTTGTAATAAGTAAAGGTTAATGCCCTCAACCTTGGGCCATTCGGAAACAATGCACAAGGGCGCGCAGCGCCCGCGGGCGATTGTTTCCGAATGGCCCAATGTTAAGGGCTTTAACCGACTGAATATCCCGCTCCCGATAACAATTGATCAGCATGTTCCTTGGCAATGTTATTGCCCGTGCAACAATGTCTATCGCGCCGTTCGAAAAGGTCTATTGTAAAACATCTCTTAAAAATGTTTAAGAGAAGTTCTTTGAAAGGGTTATTCGTCGTTTGGTTTTCGCTGATTGAACGGGGAACGGGTACTTCGGAATCAAGCCAAAATCAAGTTACATAGCGCTACTTAAGTAAAATTAATAGTCACGCACACGCCGCCTAGCCTAGTAGTAGGTTATCTGTAATGTGACCACACTAATGGTAGGACTATCATAAAGGATGAAACTGCCCCTGCCAAAATAAATATAAATATATTAATATTAATACAAATCCGCCACTGCTAATAAGACAGTGACGGAAATTTAGCTAGTAGCAGGCTAGCTGTAATATTATTTGAAAGTGCATGATATTGAATGGCAGTGACGTAACTAACGGGTGAGGTGGGGGGAGGGGTGGGAGTCTTCCAAGAAAGATCTTCGAACGAAATTATTTATGCGTATAAATGCCTGCACTAATCATAGGCGTATCGTATGGCTGTCAATATAGTTTCATTTTTGTCTACAGGTAGTGACGAAGATTTTCCTATATCTCTGTAGAGTATAAATACAAATAAAAATTCGAAACCACACTCAAGTTGAGCAGTAGCACTACAGCTGCAATGATTAATGCTTCGTTCATACTTCAATAATTTCAGAAGTGCGGGCCAATAACTAGTTATTGGCCCGCAGTTTTCGAAAAAGCATTGTTAGACCATTGTGCTTCCGGGCCAATAACTCGGAACGCGGGTATTCAAGGAAGGATACAGGATACAAGCGCTCAGCATTATTTAACGGAGCATGAATCCATTCCAATGCAAGCTTTGTATCTGCATCACGAAATAACCATGCCCTACTTCACACCAGATTTTGTACATTGATAGCGTTACACCCAGAGGTGCCGGGTTTTAAGTAAGAAAATTTAAAATCGAACACGTTGTTGAGGTATAATCAAGGTCACAAAATGCACAGGTGGTGTGAGTCGGAAACTGCCGCCAACGCAATCCAGCGATGCGCTACGAAAGCAAATGAACAAAGAAACAAGATGCGATATCGCAACAAAAAAGATAAGTCACAACGCTGTCCGCAATGGAACACGGGTTGTTTGCAATCGCTTCGCTCTATTTTGTCACCAGTACACAAGTGATGACGACATAGTTTTAAACGAAGCCCGTATTACGCTCATTGTGTAAATTGAATTTATTTTTAAATGGCAAGTTATGTTCTATAGTAATAACAGGAGCCGATGGAGGTAATAAAGACTGTGAACCAACCAACAATCTCCCAACATTATATTCCGAAATCTCTTCCGAAATCTCCATCACTCGACAAATCCTCGACAACCACTCCCGAATAACACTATACTATAATAGAACACTATATGCAACAGAAAACATTTTGCTTCCTTTCCGCCTTGCAATGTTGGACTACAACGTGCATTACATCATTAAATGAACCAACAATGGCTCCGGCCTGCGGCCCTCGACATTGTTAGTTCTGAGCCCTCAGGAAGCAGGCAATAACCTATGCTTGCTTAACTCTTACCTTATTTCTTGCTCAACTCCTCTGTCTAGGAATACTAACAATTTTCATTTGTGCATAGAGCGACATTGAAGTATTTTTTATTTCCAAATTCCAAACGAGTTTTCTTTCATAGGGTTTGAGAAAGAAATGCTACAGATTTCGTCCAGGATTGGTATTTGTATTCAATACCAGACTGCACCAGCCCCGAATTAAATAGGAGCAGTGCTTTTTCAGTGTTCGTCAACAGTAACTGACAATTTAACGATGCCTGTCCTTTGGGCCAGAGGGTAGCCTGTAATGGTAAGAACACGCATGGTTCCTGGTCAATGGAAGAGAACGGCAACAATTTAGAGATGCTGGTAGAGTAGCCAGGGCTAAAAGATTTTTTGGCTACATACATGCCACATACGGCTTCACTACGACACCACCACTGTCGTAGTTGACTGCCAAGGCAAAACTCCTCGCTCCTGGCGTCTGATTCGGCTCACTCATGATATGCGGGATTGGTTGCTAAAAGAGTAGAGGTGGAAGCTCTTTGCCATCAGAGCCAGCCATATGAATGGTCCACAGGAGTGTAGTTCGGCTGTTGTTGCTCCCAGATCAGACCCAGTCGTGCGAGTGGTCCACACAAAGCGATGTAGTTCAGCAATTGTTTCGGATATAGAATCATCCACTTGTAGTTCCGTTTGCGTCCTGCCTGAAAGCAGTTGTGCCAGCATTTTTTTGCTTGGCACCGGGGTCTGGAGAGCCAGCGGATGGAGGCACTGGTACAGAACTGGGACGAGTTGACACTTTCCCTATTCCCTCTACTTCTGGCAGTGCAGGATAAGATAACACAGACAAAGACGCTACAGATGCTTTTACTGGTGCTGGTTCGGCCCTGTTGAATATTGTATCCCCCCCCCAGGCAAGATTTGTTGTCGTACCAGAGGGTGCATCCTGTCTATCCATTACCAACAGAGTCCGCTGCTTGTCCACTGTCTGGCTACAGTTGCATGCAACGGCCAATTCGCAGGAGGCTTTTGACATTATCACCGCCTCCTGGCACTCAGGCACAATCCAGCAGTATGGCTGCTTCTAGGAAGTATGGGTTCACTGGGATGTATTAATGCTGTTTGGATCCTGTTTTCGCACCTTTAGTTCCTTCACCAGCAGACGTCTCGGTTTTTGTAGGGCATTTTATGCTTGTGTCCTCTGCAGGCAGGCTGTTGCCACCCGACCTGTAGCTTCGTTGTTGCATAGGTGGTCGCCATCACTACTGCTTCGCTGGCTGTCTTTCAAGCTTGCCTTGTTGATTGCATTGATCACTGCACGTCGCATATCCGGTTGCACGTGCATGGTTGGCATATGGTCCTCTAAGAGCACAAGTATGGTTCTAACTGGTGGGCCTTGGCAAGACTGTTGGACCAGTTCCAGGGATACAGCCGATTACGGTGCTATAGCATTCTTCGCAGATCAACGTTTGCATCTAGTAATCACCCTGAGACACTATTTCGAACAACTCCACCCACCTGATGAAGATTTATTGTTTATCTCTTGCGTACACCCACCTTTCCAGACCGCAGCTGTGACCTTGGCAAAATGGATAGTAGCGGTTCTGCTGGTAGAAGACATGATTGGGCCATTTCCATATTCAGTCTGCAGGATCACACATTTGGGGCAGCAGTTGAAACAGTCTTGGAATCAACAGTTGAGTACGGAAATCCACCTTTGTCTCGCCATTACCGATGGATGGCAGCAGGATCAAGATGGGAAGATTTTGCCAATACAGTGGTGGGCACCTAGCAACCCTACTCACTGGTTGTATTGGCAATCAGAGCTAGATGTAAAAGGGTATTTTACGTGGTATCAGTTCCACATAAATACCAGATTTTACTTATAAAATCCCAGTTGTATGGGATGAAGACACTAGACTTACCTATGTAGAATCTTTTTACATGCAGCTCTATTCTCCGTTTATGAATCCATTCCAATGCAAGCGTGGTATCTGCATCACGAAAAAAAATCTGTCCTCTTGTAACAATGGAAGGTTGCAGGAACACAACAATGATCGAGTGCTCAGCATTATTTAATGGAGCGGGAGCTCCATTTATGAATCCATCCCAATGCAAGCGTTGTTATCTGCTGGGGGGGGGGGGGGGGAGTGTCCAAAATACCTAATTAAAGCTGACGAAATTAAAGCTATTTAGAGAATTTTCTGGCTTCTGCAAAGCCCTGTTCCATTCCATTTTTTAACCCGAGAATAAACGATTGTTTTTTAGTTCCACTAAAAAAAAAGCGTGTAGGCCTGTATACCTTCTTTTGCAGTTGTGCTGTGAGCCAATTGGTGGTTTAAATGTGAAATAAACACATAAATAAATGAGTAGATATAGCCTAATTGGTCGCCAAATACCAGTTTTGGGGTTCGGAGGGGTACTACACCTCCGAAAAACGCATCACGTCAACGGCTGCAAAGCCCACAAGTACTTTTTTTTGTCTACGCGATTTGTGCAGTCGCAATATTTGTACATTACCCTGGGAGGAGGAGGAAGAGGAGGGGGGGGGGGGGCAAAAGAAAGGATTGAGACAACCAGTAATATCATAATCATTCTGCTAACCAAAATTTAAGTATTAAGCATTAACCAGGCTGGGAAATTGCGATTTAGTTTTTTTATTTAAATAATGACGTCATCTCATACAGCTGATTTGACTAGAAGTATATACAGGGTGGGGAGGGAGGCGATCGCTCCCATCGTTCCCCCTCTGGATCCGCTCCTGCATACAACCCGCCCATTATCGATCAACGTTAGTAGAGTATAAACATGAAACGATTTGGGGAAAAAAATTGTCGATGATTCAGTGCAAAATGAAATGGGAGGGAGAGAGGGAGAAAGAAAAAAGAAATAAGAGGGAAGGGAATGAAAAAAAGTAAGGTAGGGAGAAGACGGAGTGGGGGAGGGGAGGGAGACAGAGGAGCAACAATGCAGGTACAACTGTCTCATCCCCCCAATCTCGGGAAAACTGCCCTTATAATCTCAGGTAATCTCACGCTCCGCTCCCGTATGTCACGATGTAATTGTGGCGGCCCTAGTTAGCCTATAGTATCATATTGGCCTACGAGTGCAACATAGTTGTGTCGTAAAAGCAAAGTTTTGTTGGATACATTCTTAAGACAGAAATAAGCAAGACAACGTACAGAAGCCACTACCTTTAGCCTTCTGAGACCCGAAGGTCTATTTTTATCTAGTTCCAACTTAAGTCAGTAACGGCCCTTACAACACTCGGCGTACATTAGAGGTCCGTTCGCAATGCGACATCCATCTGTGTTTAGTAGAAGTCTTTCTGACGTCTAATCTTGGTCCAGAACGTCTTTAGTCTTTTACGTCGAGGTAAATTGAATTTGAAAAAAAACAACTTGTGAATAATGCTTTGATTGGCAACGAAGATATATCTGAATTATTGAAAGTACTTCAATTAAATATTTAAAATCGGATGGATTGCGTACGTCAATTACAATTTTAATAGTGAATTAAGAAAATCAAATCTACGAAACAAAACATTTACGAAGAACTGTATGAAGTGAAGACATGAAAAAATAAAATACACTTGGAGGCCGAGTGGATGGCTGATTCAGAATCGAAGACAACACGAAGGAAGTTTGCCACCTTTATGCTCTCTATAGTTATTAAGGAAAGTGTGACATCAGTGGATTGAATAAAATTATATGTCGATTTCAGATTGCTCACAGGATTGCTACTACGTTCGGCGAACAAATGGTGGATAAAGAAAATAAATGTTAAACCAATGTCCAAAATAGGTCTAAAGCACTAGAACATTGGTCACAACAGGCCAACAGCTGCGCCTCCAAATATGGGTGATGATCAGGTCCACCTGGACGTTTCTTTTGGCCCAGTTGGGCTTTCATGATAGCATGAAGTTTTGGACGAGTGTTGTTGGGGGGAGGGGGATTAGAGCAGCCACTCGCATGGTTTAAGGACGATGATGCCGGCCAACCACTGGACTGTGCTTGCTCGCTTTAGTCGTGATCGCAAGGGACTCCTCACAAAGCTCGCAATGCACCCAGTGACTGAACTTTTTACACCTTCTTGTAGAAGTTTAGTTTTACACAAGGGTTCAGAGGATATACGCATTTCTCAACATGACGGCAGGGTCAGTGATAAGGCACAGTTACTTTTTTTGTGAGAACCTTTTTTTTTTTACCTTTCTTGCTCTTTTTACCCGGAATTCTATCAGTAATCAAGCTATTTTGATGTGCACCGTTATACCGAAGACGGGCACTTGTAACGCAGGCAGGGGCTTGCGCGCCCCCCCCTTGTGCACGTCCCTAGTTGAGGTGAAAAAGTGTGGGTTACAGCAGATTGGTTTTTAACTGTATGCATGGTTTGGCTAGTTTCACCATGTTGGGAGAAATTTCCCCATATGGTGCAAATTTGCTGCAAATTGTTGAAATCGTCATTCTGGGTTCGGTAATGCAAACAAACTCAAAATTAAGTCCGGGAGACCTGTATGGTTAGTAGATCAGCGACACTCATATTGGCTACTAAGCTAGCTTCTGGAGTCGGTCGTTGAACTAGTTGCCAGGGGTATGTGGAGGTAAAAGCAGTAGCATAGTATGGCAAGCCAATGCTGTGAGAGCGGTTTTCTGTTGTTAGCTGCTATAATTTCCAACAAGTGGGATTTTTTTCTTTTCCGAATTATAACCTTAAAGATGCGGCAGTGGTATTAACCTTTATAGCTTGCTCCCAGGTGCACGAGGACGTGTCAAATTTTCACTCAATAATCAAGGCGATCGTAGCTTAAGAGCCACTTCCACAGCAGCTCCAAGCTCGTCCACCATCGATCTGTATGCGTGGAAAGTTGTACTATCTCCATTGGTGTAAAGGGTAAATCAAGGTCGCTGTCGCTGTCAGTTTTTTTGTTTTCAAATTACGTGCCTCTCTCGCTGCGGCTAAACACATAACATCAGAAATCGCAACCAAAAACTTGTCCACCTAAACTTTACGTGCCGGAATCTACATACGCCGGCAAGCATGCTCGGGGCTTCTGCGGAGTAGGACCCCCTTTTTGCCGTCCCAGTTGCGCGCACGAGACGCGAGCAGGAAAGCCACCAAAACCATCAGAAGCATGGGCGGGGAGGGGGGGGGGGGTCACTACGGCCCTGCCGTTCCCCTGGCACTCTTTTCCTACACCCCAAGCTCCACCACCTCCCCAATGAACCCGACTTCTGACGTATTAACCTACTTCCCTAATATCACCAAGAAACCAAGCGTATTTTTATCACCACCTCCAGTTAACTGCCCGAGTCTCCTGCGACAAATGCTTAGAACCATTAATCGTTTCCGACTATTCTTCCTCGAATCACTCTTAAAACACTGTGGCCGATGCGTGCTGCTTGACCTTGTGACCACCCCTACGAAATTAGCCAGTGTTCGGAAATAGTCAATTTTTTAATAGTAAAATATTCAGTTACGTTATTAATTAAATGGCTCACCTGCTGATGCGTACAAGGAAGAAACTTTCAAATAATCCGAGGGACGCATTACCGGTCTGAGCAAATTTCGTCACGTTCGCAATGAGTAGTCGTCGTAGTCCCAAGTTTACAACTGGCTTATTATTTTGTAAAAACCAACCTACCAACCAACCCCTCGGTCATCGGCACAGCCTTGAAGAAATTCTCGGTCACGTGACGTACGCTTCAATATTTGTCCTGACTTGCTGTTTACTATTCTCACCTGGAGGTTTTTTTATTACCACTTCGGCGTTTGTTTGCATTTTGTTTTCACGACGACATTATGTGTGGTTTTTGTTGTTATTGCTGGTCTGTCTACAACCTCTTCATTATCTCTGAACAGGTTAGGTGTTATTTAAATATTTACGACTGCACGAACGTGCTCGCCAACGTGTTTGGCGTTATTGTGAATATCAACGATGTCTACTGAGAAGTGTTGCAAATATAGTTTGTCTAGGAAGTTAGGGATAATAAACACAGCCAGTTTTTAAAATATGCAAATTATATTTAAAAAAATTTCCTAGCGATAAAATTTCTTGATGGTTCCTAAATATCCAGACACCCGCTAATGTATCGCGCCAAGTAAGGCAATAATCATCAGTATTCAATTGTAGAGGCCATTGTAATAGTACAGCGCGACGCGATAGCATTTGTTTTCTAGCAAGAATTTGGCACATTTCAGAGCTCTGGGTATGCATTTCAAACGTTCTTATTTTGTAAACTAATGCATTTCAAAAGCGGGAATCCATATACAGGGTATCCCAAAAGTCCCAGTTCCCCCCTCACAAATTTTGAAGGGGTTGAATGAAGGTAGGATGCAGAGGAACAGGGACGTACACAGGCCCCCGAGAGAAAGGGGCAGACCTGACCTTTTTTTTTTTTTGGGCGGGGGGGGGGGGGGTTAACCTCTTTTTAACCCCCTTTTGTCGGATTTTAACCATTTCTGAGCCTCTTTGCACCACTTTTGTAGCAGTTTTTGTCTTTTTTTTCGTTTTTCAGGCTCTTTTACACCTCGCTCCCATAAGGAGGGCACTTTGTCATGAGAGGCTCGAGCCTCCCCCGCCCCCCCCCCCCCCCTGTGTGCACGTCCCTACAGAGGAATATCCTAATGTTTGAATGGCCGCCATTTTGGATGTGCTCGTCGTATCGATGCAATCATTGTGGCACTTTACGCGCCTAATGAAGACCATTCAACTAAGGTATTCCTTACCCCCCATTCCATTGGAAATTTTTGAGTTGGCTTCCATATAATTTTTGAGTTTGGGGGGCAGGCGAAATGCCGGTTGTACACATAGGTAGATCCTTTAACCAAATTTACACTGCCAGGGTTTCACTATCGTCATTCAACCCCTTCAAAAGTTGGTGAGGGAGGACTGGGACTTTTGGGACACCCTGTATATATTTCGCTTGCGTTCAGGGCGGTAGGAAGCAAATTAAAAATGGTACGGCCCAATTAAATCAACTAGGGGGGGGGGGGGGGGGCTGCGGGAGTGCTGTAAAGCTGAAGCTGAAGCAGTTTCTAGAACTGCAGTTTCTTGATCTGACTACTGGAGGCCATGTATTGAACAGATTGTTAAGGTTTTTCTTTTCGTTAGTTAAAATGTGGATCATAGCAGGAGCGGATCTAGGAATATATGGTGGTGGGGAGGGGGGGGGTAGCTCACCTCCAGCAACTGGTGAATCCCACCCCCTATTTCAGCCATGAGACTACTGTGTGCTATTAAATGTAAGATTCAATAGAAGGGAGCGGGGACATTTTTTGTGTTCATATAAGCTTTTAGTGTATTCAAATTACGTGAGGTAGGTGGGAAGTCCTGTGTTTGACTCCCAGTCAGGGCAGTTGAAATGGCAGTTGGAAAGATATACTCATCTTCTTCAGATTAGTATATCTTTATCCATAAGGCCAGTCTTTAATGAAGACTGCTTGTCTCATTTACCCTTTTACCTTGTGTTCACCCTTATGTACGTAGCATATAATAAGTAATTCATCCCCCGTAGATTCGCCACTGGTTCACAAAGTTGCACTAGGTTAGCTCCTGTGTGTTATGCTTCATCCAACGTTTAGTGTTGACCACTTGCTGAAGCTTGCTTTGGATAGCGCCATTTTTTGAAGCGTTTCTTTTACTTCTTTTCCCACAAAACCACCTTATCTAGATCAACCTAATCCTTCGTTGCTTTGGGGAAAATAGACGTTGTGGGTCATTATAATTATGCATGGCTAATAGCTCGGCAGGAAAGCCATACGCAAGGCTGCAAAGCTGCTTCAGACGACGACAGCCCCGGCGTATTGTGTTTGGAAATGTGATATTTTTAAAAAGTGCCGAAAAGTGGTACGGCAAATGCTGCATACCGCATCTTGCTTGCGTTGAGTTATTGTAGGTTATGTTTGGTAGACGGAGAAAGCAGTCATTGTGACAACCAATTCACAACATGATATGACGCGCACGTTCATTCATTACACAGTAGCAATGAAAAAGGGCGAGCGGCCTCAAGCGTGGCACATTAATGCGATAGGGCGCACATGTTCATTCTTTTCATGGCATCCTTAAAAAAGTGGGAGCATATTCATTTTCCATGGTAGTAATGAAAACTAACGAGACAGTGTGGCAACATGACGTCTTAATAGACCAGCATATGTTACCAGCTAGTTTGGGTGATATTCAGAATAACGACACACCTGACAAAAATTAATTCATGCATTGGCTCTTAATGCCTCTTACCCAATAACGTAACGTTGAAAACCACGTTAATTGACTTAACACCACTGCTCTCACGTTTCGAAGTACTGGGTAGGCGTTCAAGCGCGCAATTGGCCATATGACTGCAATGCAACACGAACGCCATACCCTTTCGGTTTTGACACCTGCTGAGATCATGGTCATGGGTGTGATCGGGTGCGTAAATAACAAATTGAATATTGTTGTAACCATGTTAGTATTGTGGGCGGCGTTCGTTACAGTCGCGGTGTGCACATCATTGGCTTTAAGATCTGTGGCAACAATACGCGGAACCAAGGTACAACCATCTATATATCTATAAAAGGCTTGGGTGGCACTGAGCAAAATCATCAGGTGTGTGTGCATAACAATCAGTAACAAACGTTTGTGTGTGCGTTACAATGTTTGTGCCCTGTAACAATCAGGAAGAGCTTTCAAAAATGGTTGAGAAACAATAAATGTCTGCACGATCGTTGCTGGGTTTATAGCACTTAGTGTCAGACAATTCAGCAACATAACAGCAGCGTCATCCATTGCAAAAAGACATTCACCAAACAAAAACCAAACAACAAGGGTTCAAAGGGAGGGGGAGCGGTGATGGGGGTGGGGATATTCACACCACATAATGGGGGAATTCGGGGGGGGGGGGACCCAGGGGAAAGGGGAAAGGGCTACCGTTAACTAGGGCTTTGGGGGGGGGGGGGGAATCTGACCATGCACCGGGAGAATGTGCGGAGAGGGGGCCGAGGGGAGGCGGGGAGAGACAGATTGGGGGCCTCGAAGTTATATTCATTTCGTGCTACCCAGTAAAGTATTTCACTTTGAAATAAATCCTTGGTTCTTCAGCATTAAAATAAACAAAACACCCGCATATTACCTCACTACCTCACTTTTGATTATGCACTGTTTGCAATATTGGGACGACTTGCTCCCTCATGTGTTTGTTGCGGAAGGTATATGTATCCCGTCTATGTATTTTTGCACACACTGGATAACAAACACTGATTTTCGTTCGCTTCGATCACCACTCAATGGCCACCTCCCCTGACTCGGAAAGTGGAAACCTTTTATCCGTGGGCTTTGTCATTTTTTTCCCAAAATTTAATTGAGTTCACTAATCGTTTTATTTAAATTGTCCACAACGACAGAACCTTTAACAAGCGGTTAAGGGTGGTAGAACCTTAGATGAATAATACACCGCCTTACGATGAGTAGAGCCATGGCAACATAATAATACACCTTTGGTTGATCTATTAGGTTATTTCTTGACAGGGTTGCCTAGCAGCCCTTCCGGTTTTCCACACGTAAACAGACTCTTTTCCGCGTAATTTAAGCTCACATAGAAAACGTAAGTGGATGACTGCCTGCTGCGTAACGTTTATTCAAGTGAGTGAATTCTCACGTTGGTGAATTCTGAATAAAAGTGACAGCCTGAAAAGTAAAGCGATGGTATTTTTTATTCGCCCTCAGTGTATAAAGGGAGCAGTACCTCACTTTAATTAGGAAGTGCACCTTGCTTCTATCCATCTAAGTGCATCTTGTGTGTATACCTCTTAGTTATGATGTGACGTCAGATGCATGTGAGGTAGTGCGCCTTATACGCAGAGGGCGAATAAGAGGAACACCACAATGACTTTTTCTCTTTTTACAAAAACGATACTATAAACTTCGATAGACTTCAATTAAATCGATCCATTAATTCAGCAAATCTCAGAATCAAGAGAAAAGCGGGCAAGATATTTTCAATTGTGTAGCCTATCTATTCTTGGCGATTAGCGTATTCTTTCATTAACCCAGTCCAAGGGGTTGAGAAAAGACTGTCCTAAGAGAAATGGAGTAGTGTTCATCAGCGTTTGTGTGAGGGAACTTCTTAGAAAATTAAATAGGTGTCAAGAGGAACTAACTAAACTTTACTTCACTTAGTTGTTGTGGTAAATGCTTAGTGATGTTTTAACGCACTTACAACCTGAATTGGTATTCAAATTTTAACTAAAGCTTTTTAAAGCAAATGTTAACTATTGTGTGCGCGGCGTATCTTGAGTCCTGGAAGTATTTTATGAGTGGCTACGTCTTCTTGGAGGGGGCGGCTTTAATCGACGGCCGCCATTGTTTTTTTAACCATCTTGGATATCAGCAAGGCACTCTGCTGCCAAAAACGTACAATCGATTATCTGTGTTCGTTCTGCGGCGAACTCAAGATAGGCCGCGGACACTTACAAATACGATTCCCCAGTGATAGTTTGCGTCACTAGTTAATGCTGGATGATTGTAGCCGTTAGCTGCTAATTGTTACGGAACTTGAAGTAACGAATTCCGTGTATACTTTAGTTTTCAGTATTTGTTAGTAGTTTTGATTAGGTTTAGCCTGACCGCACATATAGTATAGTCAGCTAACGTAATCTGTAATCCACTCAAAACCAAAACTGATATAAGAGAAGCCGCCAAGTTTCCAAAAAGGGTCGGCCTTTGAACGTAGTGATGGCATTCAACCAGGGAAAGGCCTCCAAGGTTAATCCTATTAGCCAAGTTAATCGCATCTACTAACAGTTCGAAGGTTCAATGAAAACTAGAAGATTGCTATACTAGCGGTATAGCAATGTTCAAGTTTTCATTTAACGTCTAAAGTATTATTCGGTGCGATTAACTTGGCTAATAGGATTAACCTTGGAGTTTGGAGGCCTTTCCCTGGTTGAATGATATCACTACTGTCAAAGGCCGACCCTTTTTGTAAACTAGGCGGCTCCTCTTATACCAGTTTTGGTTTTGGGTGGATATCATAATTTTCATAGGCCTGTGAATGTACAAAGAATCCCACGGTCTAATCGTTTAAACTTTTACCTTACTTTATACATCGACATCAGCCACTACAAACACCTGGGCCCTGGGTTCCATGACTTAAAGCCTAAGAAAACAGGTACTGCAGGCTTCCTTCTGATTACCATGAACTGTAGGGCGATTGAGGCAATTTGTATCATGGCATGGATTGGGGCAGAATGCACAGCCAATCGTGTGGCATCTCGCAGCACACGTAATCGGGCCGGGCACAAACGCTGCCTTAAATCGAAAAAACTAATTACGTAGTTAGTGTATATACACACAAATTAATTTGATTTACAATTAAAACTTTTTTAATAATCAGTCCAACTTGCTTTTCTTTTTCAGTAAGAAAATATGTGACCGTTTTATAACTTTTAACAGTTAAATAAATACGGATGCAAACCTGTTTACGTTGCCTTTTGGACTTATATGTCAGACTGCCTGAGCAGGGAATCGGAACCACGACCTTTGAAATCAAAGGCCGGAGTCCTCACCGCTCAGCCATAGCTACATGGCCATGTCAGTATGGCTGAGCGGTTAGGACTCCAGCCTTTGATTTCAAAGGTCGTGGGTTCGATTCCCCCGCTCAGGCAGCCTGACATTTAAGTCCAAAAGGCAACGTAAATAGGTTTGCATCCGTATTTATTTAACACTTATCGAGCCCAATTGGCTTTCTGTCCCGTTTATAACTTTTAACAGGTTTTGTAATTAGAAAAAAATATTGATTTATAGACCAAGACAAGACAAAAAAAACGGGCCGATTTCGAACTGTAACTTTCCATCCATGATTGTCTCTCTCGCTCTCTATCCATTTAACCAACTCTCGATTTGTGCTCCCCTCCGTGCCTGCACCTTAGCTTAGCCTTGTGGGAAATCCGGGACTGACTGTAAACTTGGATTTTTCATCTTTATACGAGCTTAAACGAATGGGGTTACATTAACCCTTCCCAAACAAAACAAACAAAGAAACATGTGTTTATTTCCTATTAAAATAATCTGAAATATCTCATGTACGTACCCTACCAATTTTCAAGGGAAGCAATGACCACTCCAATCTGTGAGAAAGTCAATTTGAGATTGTGAGGAAAGGGAAGCCGTTAGAATGCCAAGCCAAATGAAATTGTTTGGCGCTTATTTCAAAGACAAGGAAAGAGGGAGAGGGTTTCGGAAACCTTACTTAATGAAGTGAGTCATAAACATCTCATTCAGCCTTTACAGACTTTTGTATAAAGTCTGCATTACATCAGTCTATATTATTGTGTGCGCGGCGTGTCTTGAGTCCTGCAGGTAGTTTATGAGCGGCTACGTCTTCCTGGAGGGGGTGGCTTTAATCGACGCCCGCCATTGTTTTTGTAACCATCTTGGATATCAACAAGGCACTCTGCTACCAAAAACGTACAATCGATTATCTGTGTTCGTTCTGGGGGTAACTCAAGATAGGCAGCGGACATTATAGTTTGATTAGTCTATATTTTCAACCCCATTTCGTTATCAAGGGATTCTATTGATTCCGCCAACAGCTAATAAGCCACCTTCTAGGTCTAAATAACTAGGGCCGTCGTCACTTCCACTGTCGACATAATGGAGCGGGCTCCGCTTTCTTTCCTGTTTGGCTGTTTGGACAATAAGTGTTGGCCTTTGAAAGTAGTGATATCATTCCACCAGAGAAGACTGCCAAGGTAGCTGGCTGATCAGCTGGACAGTATCGTGAAAACGTTATTGATGCCTCTTACTCTCTATGAATGGTGGACACTCATTCTTTTAGTTTTTCTTTATCCCTACACCTTTCCCTTACATTTTCCACAAATTGAATTTCGGACGCATTGGGATTTATCCCTCGACATGACAAGTGTTGAAAAAACATGCTTAATGGCAATTACAACAGCTCACATGAGCAGGAAACATTGACATATTTGCTCATCATTCACATTGCCAAATTGCCAAATTCTATAAAATATATTTAAAAAAGTGCCACGATCTAAATATTTGGGCTTAGAAATTGATACAAATTGGAAATTTTATTATCATATTAAAGAATTTATCATGAAGGTTACACAAATTTTGCCGATGTTGTACAAAGTAAGAGACTCCTTAAACGTTAGTAATAAGAAATTTATTTATAAAGCATGTGTTTTATCCATTGTTTTTGTTAGATGCGATACTGTGTAAACATCTAAATCTTCTGGACTTGTTGCTTGTCACAACCCAGCAGCTTATATTTTGTTTCTGGAGTACATTATCTATGAATTAATGCCAGGTTCAGTCACGTACAGAATGTAAATGTTGCCCATTGGATAAAAGTGTTTCGTTCGATTCAAGTTTTTAATTGATACACCTCTGTACGATCCTTATATTAGTTTCGCGGCGATCATGTGAAGTGTTTGGTGAAAGCGTCGATGCGTAATTGGAGTTTTTTTACGACTGTAGCACACAAAAAGTTTCACGCGTCAAGAAAAAAAACCTATGCATGGGCTCCTGAGAACCACTTAATTAACTTTTAGCAGCCTAAAACAAAATTAATGATGACTTTTCGTTACCATCCATGTTGAGATACGCATGTACTGTCTATGTGAGTACGTTAATTGATAGCTTGCAAAAGGAAAATCGTCAAAACTCTACTAAATATAATAATAAAAAAGCCGGTCGTTGAGCTAGCTGCAAGGGGAACATGGAGTTAAAAAAAAACAAAGCCCCCTTTAGGTAAGTTGATGCTTGAGAGTGGATTTCTTAGGCCTAAAACATGTTGTTTTGTGCAATCTTGAAAGCTGCGAAACATATATTAAGGTTGTAAACTGGAAAAGAAAAGATTCCACTTCCTGAAAATTGCAGCCCCTGCTAACAAATCCAAAAAAAAATGAGCATTTTTTTTAGGTCTAAGAAAGCCGCTCTCACAGTATTGGCTTGACAAACTACGCTAATGTTTTTACCGCCGTCTCTATCGAACGGTGCCCCTTGCAGCTAACCGTTCGAGATGCTAGCCTGGTAGCCAGTACGGCGTCATTGCCGCTGCTCTATTGCATGAAATCATTAAAGTGAATAAGAAAATCCTTGAAAGCATGAATTTTATGGAGAAACAGTATGAGGACCTGAAAGCTGAAAACAGTGAAATTAGGAAGCAAAACGTCATTAAAAAAAAAAAAAAACGACCGTAGGAAATCTATATAATAATGTCGGAGGCCGGCTAAAAGGAAGACTAAAAGGAAAACCACTTCTCCCCTCCTCGTGCCCGTATTGAAAATGCACTCTCCCACTCTACCTGCATGGAACCAGGAGGCAGGCATGGGTGGTCGATCAACTCTATAAAGGTTCAATCTGACAAGTCGTCGGGCCGAACAATCACTTCTCCCCTCCTCGCACCCGCATTGTAAATGCGCTCTCCCATTCTACCTGCAGCCAAACAAGAGCCAGGCATGAGTGGTCGATCAATCTAACAAGTCGTCGGGAAGAGTGCCGTAAAAATGTCCCGGAAAAATGTCCCGGGAAATGTGACCGGCCCCGTGCACAGCACGGGCTTCCTCTAGTCGAATATAAGTTACAGGATTTAACAAAAGAAAAAACTCAGGAACTACGGAAATAAAAAATACCGTAAATAGGTTGCAATAAAACCACGGATCAATATCATACCGAAACAGAAATATTGAAATATGTGGTGTTGATCCTGACAAAAAAGATCTGAAAGATACTGTTTAAGGATCGTTAATGAACTTTAACTAAAAAATTGTCATGACGACCAAATTGCAAGAACCCATACACTACCTACGAAACACAAGAACAAACCAGACAAATCATAATACAGTTTATAAGTAGAACAGGATGCGTAACCAACGACGACATTTTTAAAAATGGCAGCACAACGAAGGTAAATGTGAACGAACATTTAACGCCCTTCTATAAACGTGTAATATGGAAAACTACGTAACAGCTGGTGGAAGTGTTCAAACACATATGGTTCAAGGAAGGAACAACAACTCGGCAGCAAGATGAGTCAGCAACACTAGACTAGTGCGAATCATGAAGAGTGATGAAGCTCCGCAAGTATAGAGTTCCGATCGCAACTCCAAATAGTCAACCAACAATGGATTTCGTACTATTTCGTACTTTTTCACCTTTTTAATTAGGTAACGATCGTCGTCAGCTGCTGCAATACATATTAGGATTACAATTCAAAGCTAAAAGATATGATTAATAACGGGTAACGATAACGACTGATGGAAAAGCGCAATTCATATTTCAGCAGAAGCTTTATTAATCTAGTAAATTTAGGCAAACAAAAATAGACCAGCACAGTAGTTAACCCTTTCATGCATTTCATGCATGAATTACGTCTGGAGACTTTTTTTAAACTCATAGTTGGTTCAGTCACTGAATTCAACCCCCCATTCATTTAGTTTGGAGACGGGGACGCTGGCCACTAGGCTGTTGCAGCTTGCTTAACTTGGGATCCCAGACCCCCCCCCCCCCCCCCCCAAGCTGTGCAGGGCGCGGGGGGGACATACTTTTTCGCCCGTCGGGGTGCGGTCCTTATTCGCGGGGGGGGGGGGGAATTGAGGCTTAATGGCGCGTCGACAGCTAGGTCATTAGCGCCAACTTCAGTCACAGTGCAGTGGTCCAGGTTGCCACTGCACCACACATTACAGAGATATTATTCAAACCCCTAATTCGAGGGCTCCATGCACGAAAGTGTTATGCTGGGCCAACAAAAACATTGTTTAATTTGTAACGAGGTAATATTATGTGTGATACTGGAAGAAGAGCAACGGATAGAACTAAAAAAAAAATTGACGCTGGCGTGCGGTGTTTTTTTGTTTGTTTTACGGTTCGCAAGCTTTCAGATGCGGGCAATGGTTTTTATTTCTACCCAAGAAAACAATCCAACAGCTTATATTTGGTTGTGGAGTACAGTAATTATTTTAATGCCAGGTTCAGCCACGTTCCGAGTGTAAATGTTGCACGTCGCATAAGTCTTTCGTTAGATTCAGTTTTTAGTTGTGACACGCCTGTGAAAGGCCCTTTATTTAGATTCGTTTCGAGGCGATCATGTGAATGGAGCAATGAGTTGATAACTTGATATGGTCATCGGCTCCAGGAAATATTCAGCGTTGATGCATCATCAGACATTTTTTTTAAGACTGCGCCAAGAAAAAAAAAGCGTGCGCTCCTGAGAAACACTTAATTAGCGTTTAGTTGCCTTACGCAAATAAATTATTAACGCTTGAAGTAAATGCAAAAGTACAAAGAACGCTTTGTAAATAAACGAACGTGAGCTCAACTTGCGTAAAATGAACAAAGAAAAGAAGTACGAGACCCCGCAGCAAACGGTGCTCTGATGTTTGTTCTTGGGGGCTTGTTTGTTTGCCACTATCCGTAAGCTCAATTTGCTAAAGGCGACAATTAAGTTATAATTTTTTAAGGAGAAATCGTCGTGGCTTCCCGGTGGCAGAGCTCAACCTATAGTTGCCCGAAGAGGTTGAAGGAGAGGCATGCAATGTCCCCACCAGTCAATGCTGGCTTTCAGGATAATTCGAGAATCTACCAGCCTCTTTCAGGGGTTACGGGATCTCCTCTGGCCGACTCATAAAGCAGCCACAATTCTTCATATAATATATAATTACACAAGCTCCGCAACGCAGCCATCGGCAGCGCAGCAGCAATCTGCATCTGCAGCAGCAATCTGCATCTGCAGCAGCTACATACGAATCTATTTCTGCCATCTACCGACGGAACGGCAAATTATAAGAGTAGCAGCCAAGCCCCAGTGAGATAGTAGCTGTGCCCGGAACGCAACAGCCAGCAGCGCGAACATACGATTCCATTTACCGACCGAACGGCAAATTAAATGAGGGAGGGGGAGCGAGACGGGGGGGGGGGGGGGGGGCGGGAAGACGCGGAATGGGTGAGCGAAGCGAGCGACGCAGCTAGTAACGGCATATTCACAACTGAACTACCTTCTGGAGCTGGTCATTGAGCTAGCTGTAAGGGGCACTGGAAGAAAATGGAGAAAAATAACAACAGCACCTTTAGTCAACGCAATGCTGTTAGAGCGGATTGCTTAGTCCTATAAAACGATTTGTCCAATATGTTATGCTACGAAACATATATTAAGGTTGTAAACCGAAGAAGAAAAGAGTCCACTTTCCGAACATTGCAGCAGCTACCAACAAATCAAAAAAAATCGCGCAATTTTAGGCTTAAGAAATCCGTTTTCGCAACATTGGCTTTACTCTAAGATCCTCATTTTTTACCTCCATGTGCCCCTTGTAGCTAACTCAACGACTGGCCCCAGATGTTAACTCCGCAGTGAATACGGTGTTATTGCTACTGCTCTAACGTTGATGACGAGGCGTTTGCTTTCGTCCAATCCCAGGGTTTTTTCTCTCCTGCTTACCACACTTCTTTCCTTCTAAAACGCCTAATAAAGTTAAAAAATTTAGCCATTTCAACAATATGAGCATTAGTTTGCTCAGGGCATTTTTAAGGAATATGAAGTGGTGCTCCAAAGAGTAAAACAGCCATGATTCTGTGGCCATAAAGCAGACACAAATGGAGGGTGGGGAGGGGAGTCTGAATACATTTTTGCGCTCAAGTTTATCAGAAGGTTTACAACTTAGGAGCATTTGATTAGACTGAGTATACCACGCAGTGACGTCATCGGAATGAGCGTGAATGAACACGTGATTAGGACACATGCCATCCCAATGTTTTCAATGCTAACGCTGTAATTATATAGAGCAGTGACACGACGTAGTATTATTGTATATAACTCTATGCTGGGGCCTTAATGGGTTAGCTGCAAGGGGCACTGCAGAGAGAAACAGAAGGGCGTCATACTGAAGCCGATGCTGTGAAGAGTGATTTCTTAGTCCTAAAACGCGCGATTTTTGTTGTTGGAGAAAACAACGTTATTTTAACCTAAGAAATCTGCTCTTCCGTTGTTTTTCCCTCCATTTTTATGTAGTGCACCTTGTAGTTATGCCCTCCAAAACCCATACTGGTGCCAATATGGCGGCAAATGTCACTGCTCTATTGGGTTGGAGGCTTTCAGAATTTTGGAAAACAGCCGGTGATGAACGACTTACACAGGTTCGTTTTGTCGTAATTTTATTCTTTGAAATGATTTTTTTGTATGTGAAGTAGTACTTCAGGAAAGGAGTTACAACGGTTGATGCTCCACTGGGGCCCCCCCCCCCCCAAAAAAAAACCTTGTTGGTACCCAGTAAAAATCGAGCTTTTCCACACAGCTCAACGGTAAATACCGGTTTTTACCATACGAGGAATTTAGATTGAAAAGCGAGTGCCAAACGAGAACGCCGTAATAAGAATGAACCCTACTACGTCACGACCTTGATGACGAATGATGTTGATAGCAGCCACCACACCCAACCAACGTATCAACGAACACTTGAGATTTACTGCTTGCTACAACCAGCCAATCAAGGTTACAATCCCGAGAAGCAACTGTCTGACGCATTCCATCATGGCGTCTATACGTGTTTCCTGGACTGTGGACTTTGACGTTAGCCAGCGGATACACTCGATTACGCTATCGACAGTAATAAGAAGTCTGTGACGTCAGAAAATGAAAGCTGTGTGTAAGAAGGTAAAATTGGAGAACGCAATCTTGTGTTTCGCACGAAGTCTTGTGGACTTCGACCGTTTCATTCAGAGATAACTGACTGAGTAGGCCAAGATCAAAGGTGAATGGTCACTAACACAAACACTTTCCTTCGTAGTTCAATACTCTTCCGCAACTTTAAAAAAAATATCCAATTATTAGGTTCATTATTATTTTTTTAGTTTCAATTCAGGCACTTTCGGGGACTTAAAATATTAAAAGTGAAAGTGGGGACCCTGATGAAATCCATATTAAATAATATTACAATTTGAAAATCGCATCTGCCATTAAAATTAGGCCTAGTAAGGGTGTATGAAAATCATCTACATTATTAATACCGTAAGCGTTCAAGGGCTAGCAATGCCGCATGAGATACTGCTCACGAGTCGCTCTTCTGCAATCCGAATGGAAACTATCGACGGGTGGGCGATGGGTGCATAACGTCCTTTGACAAATTACGTTCATGGGTTAGACGGGTTGCCGTCCTTAGAAAGTTAACTTTCACGGGTTAGACGCGCTGCAGTTCTTAGACAGGTTACAAGCTAGTGATTTAAAACAATCAGATTTATTTGATTTAAACCGCAATTTTTTTTAATTTCCATCGATTTAAAAAAAAATTCATACAGGATTTAAAATTGAGACAAATGGTAAGATACATTAGGCATTCCTAAACTTTAATGGTAAATGCGATTTTCAGATTTGTAATATCATTTAGTGTGGATCTCATCAGGGCGCCCACTTCAACTGTTAATGTTTCAAGTCCCGGAAAATGCCTGAAAATTAAAATAATAATAATAACAATAATTGGAAATATTGTACTTCGACTAGTTTGGAATAGTATTACGTAAATCGAAGAAACAAACTTCAGACACAGAAGAAGGATGAACACACAAATTCAGTAGCTGACTTATAGTCGTAACGAATTCGGAATGCCAGCAGTAGGTATGTTTGAATGGCGTGAGCATCTAGACCTATAATTAGAGTTTGCCAATTTAAGTTTTATTAAAGGGACATACAGAGATATAGGTCATGTCAGTATGACTTAGTGGTAGGCCTTTGGTTTCAAGGTTCATGGGTTCAGTTCCCCGCTCAAGCAGTCTGACATTTAAGTCCAAAAGTCAACGGAAACAGGTTTGCAGCCGTATTTACTTAACAAACGTGCTACGTATCAATTTTTCTCTACACTCTATTCACTTCCCTTGTTAAATATCCTTGTTCAAAAGTGGCAGTTAAGAGACATGCTGTTGTAATCCTAGGTTTATATTATGTATAGTCAACGTGAAATTCAAGGCCGGGTGGGGTTGAAGCTCTAGCCTCGCAAGCAGTAGCTAAGCCGAGCAGAGGTGACAAATGCATTATTTGCACAATAACAACTGGCAGGAAAGGAGGCAAGTTACTGATCATTCTAAAAAAAATTGCAGCCACTTCGACTCCAATTAGTCAGTACCTTACAAGGTCGTATGATAAAAAGAAATTATCCCCTAACTGCAGAAGATGCTGTGGCTGAGAGCAATTGCTTGACGATTGCTAATGTCAATCTTTGCTTTCCTATCAACATCACATGATTTAAAATTTCAAACGCCGGAGGGTTAGTTTAAGTGTATGCATTAAATCAAAATTCAACACATGGCAAAGATTGATTTAAATCGTAGATTTTGTATAAATCAGTCGATTTAAAACATGATTATCATTTAAATCGATACCCTCCTGAACCGGACAAACTTTAAAAAAATTAAACATTAACAAATGTTTGCATCGCTTCCAACGAAACATTGAAGTGGAACGGAATTTTTGTTTGTTTTATTTTTTATTATTTTTTTAGTCCTTTTTTTTTACAGTCGTGGCTATAAAAACAAAGAAGTAGCCGGCAAATTGAGATAGAAGTTTTGTTTCCCGGCTTGTACTGGTCTAGCATAGGCCGTTTACATGCATGGAAATTCTCTCAGTAGCAATGTTCTAGTTTTCATTTAACTTCGAACTATTAAGCGGTGCGATTAACTTGGCGAATGTTTTGGTGTGTTGATATCACTCCTTTGAAGGGCCGAACCATTCGGAACTAGGCGGCCCCTTTTACCAGTTTTGGTTTTTGATACGATTGTTGTATCCAGTGTGGCATACGAATACGATGAAGTACGTTAGTGTGATCCTAAAGCTATTTTACCTTCATAAACACTTTTGAAAAACATCCAATCCAGTAGGCAAAACATTGGCTTACACACAGTTGCTGAAATGCCTGCTGTGCGGCAACTAATGATATTATTATGGTCTATTGAAAAGTTCTGTAGGCTACTTAGAGCCAATGACCTTTTCCCATAAACTCCTTAAAGGGACTTGTTTCCTTGCCCTCTTGCCGCCCTTTGTAGCGATCATGGCGATGCACAGATTCCTACTTTCTTTTCTGTTTCTAGACCAAAGGTCAACGGCACTTATACCCACACGCAATTAAAATCTTGAATTTTCGACAAATAATTTGTTGATAAAGAAAATCATCAAACAATTTTTCGGAATTTCTCTAAAAGAGAATTACAAAAAAAAAGTCTTCATCAAAAAAATAGTTGTACGAAAGAACTGGCATGCAGGCTGGCATGAACTTCTTGAAGCCAGAATTTCACCTACATCGAAGATATCCACAACACATTGCCATTGATTGACCAGCCAGCTTTTATGTCCTTTTTACTATTCTTATGCGTATATTTTCATTATTAATAAATTATCCCGGATTCCAGATTGTCCGTTTGTTAGATTGGCGTGCACGAATATTTAAAGGCAACTTCCGTTCATTACGTTTCAAATGACCCCCACACACCAACTAGAATCAAGGCCAGCTGAGATGAAACCAGTCAAGGAACGGGCCAACGGCAAAGGAATGAGCCCCTACGATTGAACTTCCTGTGGTATTGAGAAAAATGAATACATATTTCGAGTGGAAAGTAGGTCGCCCCTTTTAATATTGAAAATGTAATGTTTCGCACAGTAGGTGTCTGAGATAACCTATTTTCAGGTAAAATAAACCTATGCATCACATTCACAGACAATCGACCACTGCTCGGAAAACAGACGAAGTGATAACGAAATTCAGTTTTCAATTTTGGTCACAGTAATAAAAAAAAAATCATTCAAGTTGACATGTATTGTATCGAAATGTCAGATTCTATCCGGAACCCCACATTATGATAAAATAAATACGTAAAACGTGCGCAATGCATAACACTGCCCCGTTACCTGAAGTAAAGCCCTCGCCAGACAGAAGAAAATTTCGTGCGAAGCTATGCGTAACTGCGTGCCTACAAGGTCAATATTGCAGTAATAGTGTGGTTGGTGTTGCGTTAAGGACGAATATTGAAGTCTTTTTTATGCCATACTGCGTCGGCGTGCAGCCGCGAGCAGCCAGTCTGGTTAGGGCTTCAAGGCCTCTCCAGACAGAAGAAAATTTCGTGCGAAGCAATGCGTGACTGCGTACCTACAAGGTCAAAATTGCTGCAATCGTATCGTTGGTGTTGCATTAAGGACCAATATTGAAGTCGTTTTTACACCATACTGCTACTCCGTGCAGCCGCGAGCAGCCAGTCTGGTTAGGGCTTTAACAAGAGGACCGATTGTATTGCAGAAAAGTATCAGCTAAACACGCAGGGGTTGCTTTCCTCTAAATGTGTTTCACCCATTCTGTTCCTTTCTTTAAGGCTCAACCAGTAGCCCTACAAGTTTTTACCGATCAGATAAGATGCTGATAACTTACACCGATCTAACATCGATGATAATTTTTTTTTTTCAAATCAATATAAATGTCGTTGTTAAAATCAAACAATAAACGTTTTTGCTTCTTATGATTAAAACAACAATCGTGATTGTGGGGTTTGCTTTTGGTCACAGGTTTTTGCTGCCTTGCTCCTCTGACCGATAATTGTTTAGTGACCGCGCGGCGCGAAGGAGAGTAAAGAAGCTTTTCGACCTGCGTCGTTGTTTGTCTGTCTCTTCGTTGGTCTCCACGATAGCTTCTGAACTCACTGTAAGATTCATTTCAAATCTTCTACATGTGATTCATGTTCTAGTTGTGGATTAAAGTTCCCAACTCAGTAAGACTGGGAGAGGGAGTTCGGAGATTTCACTCTCACATACAGAAATTAAACCACATCGTGAAAAACCACAATCGTTATAATCACCATTGATATGGAAATATAACCAGAAATTAATCTACAGCTGGGTCTGACCCATAAAACACCACCTTGGCGTAACGCATTTTAATTAATGGCTGAAGATTAACGATGAACTGATTCAACCTCTACACCAAAATGATTCAACTCAAATAAATACCTTATTCTTACGCTGTATATACCAACAAAATGGTGATTTGAGAATATACCATTTTCTGGAATGTTTTCTTATAGCGAAATACTTTAATCCCTTACCCTATCATATCGTCATCGGGAAAAAATTACCGATTACCGATTACCGATGATACCGATTCAATTATTGGAAGTAGAATATCTGCCGATGCTGATATCGATCGAATTATCGTTTAGGCACTAATCTTAACGGAATTCTTGCTTTAAACATTTGGTACAAAACCTTTTCACTTCGTTACTATATGCGCCCTAAGACACAAGCAAAATTCTGTAGGGTACTATCAGCATTCTATAGACTTGTGAAAATGGACTGTACTGCACTTAATGCATACCTCAGAGGTATTGAGGATGTCGCAGCCATTTTATAAGCAAGATGGTGCCGTGTAGTGTAATTAGATTGTGGCATTGGCTCCCGCCCGCCAACGCTTACACTACTGCCAGTTAGAGAACATTTGAAAAGCGTGTGTATAAAAGTAGCACTAGATAATTAGACATTCCTTAGAGGTGAGCGGTTTCTGTATTTCATGATAATGTGATTATTTTTAAAAGTAATTTTCTTTTTAGATATTCCACAATAGTTCTGAATCTTTTAAGGACGACATCCCTTTCATATCATATAAATTATTAAAGTTACAAAAAAAATAATTCAACTTTTTAGACCACACTGCTGCCGAGAATATCAACAGACTGACTACACGTCAACGTCTATTATGTCGTACAGATAAAGCAATAGCTGCGTTAAAATGACATTACTGTGTCCCAAATATCTGTCAATGTGTTATTGATTATACTTAAGCAACTATTACGAACTATGAGATAGTGGAACAAAGGCATGACTTCGTATAATGTATTTTTGTATAGGCAATAAAAAAACACTTAAAATAAACAAATTCTAATTATTACTCGTAGGAACGTCGGGAAGGCTGAAAGTTGGGGAGGGGGTGAGTTAGATTTTATCGACGTATTTAATTTGTCTTCTTGACTTTTCTAACTCGTTGAATTTGCCGACTCTAAACACGATTTAACTTTAACTGAAAGTTTCAACATTTTCAGTTTAAAAGTAGGTGGAAGTAGAGGTCAGATTCAGAATTCTTTGAGTGATGGCATCCTACAAATTCAGAAATTCGCTGTTTGTGTAAGAAGCTTGGTATAGCCTCACCAATTTTAGGGATGCACTTTCAACACTTTTAATAGGAATTCTGTGTCTGTATGTCACGGTAACTTATAAAACCATTACCCTACTCATTTCAAATCCATTCTATGCTCCCATTTCTTTAAGGACTTAAATACGTAAATTAGTAATATTGGTTAACAGGTTCAGAGTTTGCGGGGTTGGAGATAACGAGTACGAAGTACAAACAATGCAAAAAAAAAAAACGTGTTACGGTAGGCTACCAAAGAAGTGGTGTTACCAACTATGTGCAACTCATAAATTTGTCACGATAAAAAATCATTGTCACCGTGCAACAACGTTTCATCGCACGGGTGAAATACTACCACCGTGAAAATAATACTTATTAGCACGCAAAACTGATTCGATTGCCCGGCCAAGATTCGTTCCCGTCGGTACGAATGTAGCCTACACACTTTTGTTTGATTGTGATCAACTTTGGCGATTTCCGTTACGTCTTTTTTATCTTGGTTTTGATTTAGTTCATTCCTTTAATTACTCTTGTAATTTTACTTTTTACACGCATTTTGGGGGTAGTTTGTATGTTACATTTGTGTTTTATTTACTTTCTTAATTTAACTAATTTTCTTTCTGCTTTCTCATTTCATCCTCTGCTTAAAATCATTCCGACTCCTCCTGAATCATCCTTAGTGGAATGACAGCTGTTCTGTTTCATCCCCTACAACAAACGGTGGATTTGTCGAGATGCACATAGCACTGACAATTTATTTACGAGTTCAAAAGGTAACACCTTGTCTAAATGAAACCAGACTTGTAAACCTAAGACTAATTGCTAGAGAACATGTTATGTTAGGTGGGTTTGGTTACGTTAGGTAACTGCAGTAAGATATAAAATATCTTCATTTTACTGCGTTTTAATGACAAAGTAAATTTCTTTACTGTAAAATTAATACCAGTGTCGTGCACAGAGGGTGGCGGGGGCGGGGGCGCGTTGCATGGGGTCATTGCCCAAGATTCGTAAAACTGTCCTTTGTATAAAAAAAAATATAGCCACATTTGCTGGTGCGGCAGTGTAAATGGGCCGAAAATATGCCGAAAAAAAAAGGGACAGAAAATGATAAAAACAGTTTCGCAAAAGCCGCCCCCGCACTCTTGGGGATCTGCGCATGCTACTGATTAACAGTGTCCATCGTAAAATGCATTATCAGCAACGTTGTTTTGGGAAATAGAAAGGGAAAAGGATGAAACGCACGAAGTGTTATTCCCGTAAGGATGAATCGGAATGATTTTTAATATAAGATGGAACTGGGAAAGGATGAAGCGGTACCTGGACTCTTACGAGCGGGGTTTCTTTTCCTCTGCTATTCACATTTGTTGAATTAATCATATCATCTTCTATCGTATTCCGTGTAAAGCTAATATATTGGCTACGCCGAAGTATACCGTCTTGTTTATTTATAACAGTATTGCCACCCATAGTTTCAAATGTTTTTCCAAGTTCGCCGGTCAACATCATCTATTTGTTGGTTATATGACACCAACGCATCAACGAAGAATACGCGCAGCCGGGCTTTTGTATAGAATGCAATACAGACGAAAACTGCTTTCACGATTGCGCAACCTTTTCTTGTGTTTACAAGGACGAGGCTAAAATAGAAGTGTTTTTCTTCATTCATCCGTGGTCGAAGCCTTATCTATCGAGGAGTATTGACTGACACAAATTGAGGAAAGGAAAGATGCCTTTCAAGCATCATCAATACTTGTGAATGGTGATATTTGCACAACCAGCATCCAGGCCGCATGCTGGTTTTAATCGAAATTGAAAATCGCGGTTCCGTTAGATGGCGTATATTAGATCACCAATACCGCACATAAATTAACTTTTGCCAGCATTTTTAACGTGACGTTCCCTAAATGGCAAATAAAGTGATTTATATGTGTTTATTACAATAACAAGTCTTTTTTAACTCGTAAATACAAACCCCAAAACAAAACTTGTTACGGATTCCCGCCAAGCTTTTCGGCCGTGTGAAGTCATGATATCAAACGCCAAGCTCTTTCGCAAAGCTAATCCCACCGAGTACTAGTTCGAAGGTTAAATGAAATATCTGAAAATTGCTTACTGCGCAATTTTTCAATTATTTCATTTAACGTTTGAAGTATTAGTCGGTGGGATTAGCTTTGTGAAAGAACTTGGCGTTTGATATCACGACTTCACACGGCCGAAAAGCTTGGCGGGAATCCATAACAAGATTTGTTTTGGGGTAGATATCAGTAATTTTTGGTCCAAATAGATGAAATCCATTTTTTTCTTAGTAATTATGAAATGGGAATGCCAATCTAGTTTTCTGGTCCATTTTATCTTCTTTTTTTTTTGTTTCGTTAGATTTTGAGGACAGCAGTCCCCTTTTTTCATTTGATTAGCATTTTTATTAGTATTGCAGGATCTCCTTGCAAACGCATGAATTTCTTTAATTGTCAGTTTGGCATTGTTGCATAAAAACAATGTTTAAAACAATGTAAAACAATCAATTTGGACCTTTGGAGCTCCCTAACCCCTGAACCACTTGACCAATTAGAAAGGTCCATATGAAAAGGGCACATCTCCTGAGCAATACCTGTAAAATGAGCTAAGAACCAGCTTTATTTACCGCATGGAAGAATTTATTTTCGTGATACAAAAAAAAAAGCGTTAGTAGAAAGAATTAGGCAAATATCAACGTTATTCACGTCGTTTTTTCAACAAGAAAACGTTAAGCTATGGGTCTAACAGTGACTTTTACGTTGTCAGGCGGCCAAAGTCTCCCGATCAAACAAGTTTCAGCCTTTTCTATCGCATTGTTATTTATCCTCACATGCCTGAAAACAGCCAAACTCACCTTTGCTGTAAAAATACAACGTATCTAGTGGTCGCCATCCTCATATATACATATTATCTGGATGTTATCGTTTTATCTTGGCGGGCGACACACTAGCGTGTGTCTTGAAAGAACAATGATTAAAATTCGTTGCATTTTATACAGTAAAACGAATGAATTCGAGTTTGTCAATTTTAGTACCATTTCTACCCACTATATGCCGTTGTTCGTAAAGTGTGATAGTCTAACTGTACTTTAAGTAATTCTTACATTTTCAAATGTTATATTTTAGCCTTTTTTCTCAAATGTTTGTTCTTTTTAGGAAAAAAATTAAAAAAAATATATGCAAACAAATTACATTAAGTTACAAACTTTGCTAACAACGATAGCTAATAGCAAGAAATGATACTAAAATTGGCAAATCTCAAATTCTTTCTTTTTATTGTATGAACGGATTTTAATTGTTCTTTTTTGTATTTAAAAGAGTTAAAAAAAAGACCTGTTATTGTAATTAATAAATAATACAAACAAAAACGTCAAGTGTGCCGTACAAAAGGGGTTATATGATTGAATTTTCACTTGTTAAA
>JAHWFP010139822.1:505-48632 GCA_023313725.1 Lithobius niger | reverse complement strand
GCCACGCCATGCACGTGCGCCGATTTCGAACGCTGAATTCCACGGTGGCGATGTAGTTGACAAAAGTTTAAGTTGTGTAGGTTAGGCCTGATGAAGACAGACGTAGTCGGTCTGTTGAAAATTTGCAAGCATACTGGTACAGTATTTTGATTCTGAAATTGTGCGTAACAATCTGTTTCCTCCAGATACCATGCGTACGCAAAATTTTGGACCCTAATGTGTCCATATAGAAGGATTCTATGGAACCAAACTTGCCTCATGGTAGAAGTGAAAGTAAGGTTTGCTTTGGTATTTTTTCACAAGTGTGAAATGCCAAGCACAGAAATGTTATGAAATAAAGCAGTGATAACAGCGAAAAATGACTCGTATACAATGACTAGCAAAAAAATATTTAACCTTTCTATTTCTTGTAACGAATAAATTATGGCTACTGCCACTACTCTTTCCAATTTGAAAATGAAAGTTTCTTAATTTAATAAATAAGTTCTCATACTGTACTCAAGGTATTTTCCCGCACAGTAATTTTACAATGTTTGCTACCACGGGTAAGCAGCTGACTCGGGGAAGAATATACCGTGTTTCTTGCATGTATCGTCCCAATGGCTGCAGTTCAATAAAGAACAGCATACAATTTAAGTGCTGGAATATGACAGGCCATTGGTGTGATACTGCCTGTTATTATTTAGTAAGAAAATAGCAATTCAAGCATTAATGTTCCGGCTAGCCTATACCACATCAAGGTAAAAGCCCTAAAATTAGGAGTCCTGTAAAAATTAGTTATAACACGCTAGAAGATTTGGCAAAGCTGGGATGAAAAAAAAAATTGATTCTTAGCTAAGTGGATTGTGGGCACGCAATGTCATCTACCTCTGAACTCAAGCAACACTTCACTACCTTCATTCCCCAACCAACCCCGCATTCCAATGGAGTGCCATTAAAAAAGGAGGGACTTTGAAGGAACACATTATAGATGATTTCCTTGGCCAAATGACTAGCTTCAGGATTAGTTCAGATCAAACCAAAACTTACGGGCCAGCTGGAGACCAAGAGGAAAGCAGTAAGTAAGCTAGGCGTAATAAATACCAGAGGCATTTAAACGCAACAAGACAAGATAGTTTACACCACAAACTTTCATTACCAAGTGTTGTGCTGATGAAGACAGATGAGCAGTTAGATAATGAATACGTTCTGTCGAAAATTTGCTATACTGCTAGCTGCGAGTGTCGAGACTTTGAATTTACATGTGTTCTAAAATTATAGAATTATGCGTGGTATTAGTAGCCACAACTACAGAGAAGGCCACTCCTTGAATAGGAAGAGGCGAGTTAAGATATCTACTTTAACTTTCTAATTTAAGGTAGGCTAGCTAATACTATGTTATCTCGCATTCAGGCTGAGAGACCAATTAGGTCGTAGGAACTTCACTGGGACTCATCACACGACACACATATGAATACATGCAAGAACATTTAAGACACCTAGAGCATTATTGCCCATTCTGCTTGCGCTGTGTTTTAATCGCTTGACTTGGGTACTCGGGGAACCATCCTGAAGCACCTTTTTCGTCACTCAACTGTTATTTTGTCTTCTGGAGTACAATTTCGAGTCAATTTTCACTGAACTTCAATCAGCTGACCTCTAAGCCAAACATGACCCAGGGCTACGAGCTGGAGGGTCGGGTTCTTCGTGCCCGACTAGCCTCCTTTTCCCACAATCCAGGGTTCACAATGACAACAGTTGGGTTGAACGGATTTTATTATGGAGAGGCTTCCAAGGACCTGTCTGCCAATCTGGCAGGAGAGCGGCTCTTTCAACAATGATGCAGCAGGCGGCAGGAAGACAGGTGCTGTCAGAGGCTGTGGCGCCAACAAGGGGTGGGTTCCGCATTGGACCCCGACTTGTACCCACAGGTAAAACCTGACACCCTTCCTTCCATACCCCTTTCCACACTGAACCGTGACATCGCGGCCAAGGTCTAAACTTTAGTTAATCTTTCTCTCACTACAACATTTTCGGCGCTATAGCCTGTCGTTTCTCCCCTCCCTCTCCCGTCCCCTTCTCCTACTGTTCGCTAACGAGCGGGCCTGCACACTGACCCTTTTCACACTGTAATAGGGGGTCGGAGTCGGCGTCACTAGTCACGGCTTCGAGCAAGACTTGAAAGTTGGGTTAAGCCCAGACCCAAATCGGAGTCCAGTGTGGAAAGGTCATGCTCGGGCCAGGACTTTTTCCACAGTGTGGAAGGGGTATGGGGGAACACCCTGAATGACAGCGCATTACAACTACTAATCCCTTTACATAGCCTAGTGATCAGTTTTGCTGCAGACACAGTTAAAAGGTTTAGTTTGACTGGATGGCTACAACAATGAGTTCGTCATTTTTTCTACCACCCATAAACAAATTCGTCAAAGGTTTTCGGTAGTTCGGTACCTCCCAGACACAATTCGTGCGTCATAGTGAGTAAAGGATTTCCACGTGACACGTGCGATTAATGTATGACGTCTCGGAGCTGGTGATTTCACAAAAAAAAGCCAGAGATTAGAGAACGACCTTCGGCGTTTGCTCTTATTTTTAATCGGCTTACCCAACAATGCGGATAAACTTGCCTGATCCAGCAGGCGGCACTGACGTTTCATTTATCACACTCATCTTGGGCGAATAACTCACTGATCAAATAATCAAACGTGAACGACCTTTGCCCCGACACATGCTAGTAACTCACACTCACCCTTGCCTGAGGCACATTCTCGGACAGCCCCATTTTATCGAGGGCAGTAGTAAGATCTTCGATGTCGAGTTTTCCATCGTTGTTAACGTCCAGATTTTTAAAGAGTTTCTCGTAACGTTTCTCTGCATCGGAGTTAAGTTCGTAAATGTAATGGTTTTTTGTCAGAGACTTAGCTGTTGATTTGTCCACCATTTCCGTAGAACTGCAATTGTTCACTCTTGGATCATTTTTTCGACCTTAAGATCGCAAGTGTTTATGAACTTGAAAAATCGTAAACACTAAAACCGTCACCGTAATCGTGACCGTGCTTCAGCGTTCCGCCTGTCTGTAATTGTCGGTGTTGCAGAGAACGGGTTATGTAATAAGCTAATTTTGTCAGAATTGTACTTACATTCGTGTGTACAAGCAATATTACGCAAACAAACAATAAAATGATACTTTCAACAATAACATGAAGTTGTTTTCAAAAAAATAGTTTATTTCCTATTATAGTTGGTTGCAAAAAAAAGGAGAAAAAATAAGTCATTCAGCGGAAGTGCAGCTGCGGCAGGCGTGTTCCGGACAGGAAGTAGTTGTCTGCCACACCAACGCCTACTACAGTAAAGGCCTTGGCGTTGGGAGACGGCCACAATCAGCATTATTATAAAACTGTGATTTACAGCATTAGTTTGTCGGCAACGATACGCCGACTAATGCAATCGTAGTTTTTTGGGTTTTTTTTACCGTAATAAATATCTATAGTAGAGCATAGTTTGTATTATTGACCTTTTTCTGTGCCGTAAGTACTCCCTAAATGTTATTAGTTTGTGATCATTCTGGTCAGATTCTAGTCAAAGAACGAAAGATGGTTCTAGTGTGGTTCATCTTTGATTCTGGTTGTCAAAGACACCGATTAACAAACCGGACACCACTTGCATACCCTCGCCGGAGGGTAGCTAAGGTAATCAACTTTTCGCCAAATCATATCCAAACCAGTGTTAACACATTGCTATTCATCCAAGGATTCACCCAAGGATCACTAAAAAGTGACTATAAAAGCACAAGTGCTGCCATCTCAACGTCAAGTAGTGAAGTTCCAAACTAACCAACGAAGTTTCCAAAGTCTACCAACTGATGGCGCCACTTAACAATCTTCCTACGCTGCTATTTGTGTTGCCTGTTGCGGCGCATAATGGAAGGTATAATAGGTACGGCCTTTACTCTAGGCGCGTAATAGAAGGCTGTGCTAAAACTGGCCAGACAATACTAAAACAAACCGAAGGAGCAATAGTTTGTGAAAATCACAAACAAGATTTTTTTCAGATATAATCTTTTCTTTTGTATAACAAATTGTCAACTGTTTTATATTTTTTCAGCAGTCGTAAATGCGGAACTGTAACGTTACTCCTAGGCAACCGACGCTTTAATTTCATTGGATAATTTTAAACCTTTGACATTTCTATTGGTCTAAACATTTTATTTGTACCTAATAACTGCTGCTGACGTCAATAAAACCGCTTGACCAATCGTAGCAATGGAAGAGAGCAGTGCTTCGTCTCTGACATGTTTACTCCCTCATTCAATTCCATGTTAAGGTTGGGCTTATGTTGCTCAGTGTTAGATCGCGTTTACCTGTGATTACGCTCCAGTTTTTGTAAGTATTAATAATGGGTTGTGTTTGTGAATGTATGCAATATCTAATTGTAAAACGATTGTTAGTTGGGAAAGTGAAATTGGTGTTTAGATGGGTGTTGACGTGTTGTAATGCTGGCGAAAGCTTGTACTGTAGTCGGAACTCCCAAACATTGAGAGTAGGTGTTTCGGTCTGAGTATTACAGCCTGGTTTGATTTTTGCGGCCGTACGTTTTGAATTAGATTAGAGTTACGAATTTACCTTAAATAACAATGCATATTCTTTTGGCGTAGTCGTGGTGTATATTATTAATATCTTTGCAGTGGCAAATTGGTTACGTTTCATCATTTGTGAGGACGGTATAAAATTCATTTGGCTTTAATCAAATCTCATTCGACTAAACAGAGGTGTTAAATGTTATTGATACCGTTAATCGTTATTGATAGATTTTACAATCGTTATGTTAACATTTACATATAAAACTGGTGCTCTAATTGTTCCACCGACGTTGTGAAAGTTTAATTTTCCGCTATGAACTTCAAATACCTTCTGCATTTTTACATTCGTGTCACCTCTCATTTCATTTCGGCTGCCCTTTTTTTTTTTTTTTGTAATTTAAGGTTTTTGAAAACATCGTGATTCACGTGTTTTATAGCTGAAACTATGTTAGAATGAGTTCCAAACTATTTAAATGTTTTTTTACTGAAAACTAAAAATCATCAAGATATTACCTCGCTGCTAAGCGCTGACCTTGCACCTTTCTGGTTTTTTCAACTCGCTGTTGAAAGAAGGGCGTGTTCCTTATAAAAAATGTTGTGAAATCGCCCATAAATAAACTTGGACATTTTTACTGTATTGTATCGCTGATTTGAAGCGCTGTAACAGTTCGGTTGATGAATATCATGTTATATTGATATATAAAGATAAACGTGTTTACATATTCGTATCCCTCCGGATGACTTGTCTTTTTAAGACTTCAGAACTTGACAAGTAAATTTTTTGGTGCCAAGTCTTGTATGCCTTGTAAAGCAATTAGCAAAATAATGCTCAATGTAGGAGAAACGGCCCAGAAGACAAAAAATATGTCTTCGGTATGGGGTGAAGCCAACCCAGGGAGTTGAACCCAGAAACTTCCAAACATGGTGGATTGATAGTAAAGGGAATGACCAGAAAAGATTCTGTAGCTGTTTAAGCAAGCCCTATTCACTCGCTCCGAAATCTAGCCATGGTAGCGACCAGAGTACTCGTGATCAAAACGTGGTGCACCATCTGTTGCATCTGGCCGCAAGTATAGTGGCAGCTCTTGTCTCCAACTACGTCCGAGGAAATCCAAGATGGTGGCGACGTGTGCTCACAGCGACTGCTCGCGTTATTGGGGATGCGCTAGTCACCCGGCCCGACGTCACTTCCGCTGTTGTCGGCAGTTGCTCTCGTGGCGAATTTGAGACACTTGAGTATTCTGGCCAAATGTTGGGGTGTGGTAAGTATAGCGAGTGAGTTATCCCGTAACGAAGTGTAGTTATTAATCCAAGGTTCAAGTAGTTGAATAGTCTGTGGTTCTGCCCCCGCCAACAGGTAACTTGGCCAGGGTTCGCTAAGTTCCATTTAAAATCGGATCAGCTTCTGCAGTCATCTAGGCTGAGCTCCGCAGCTATCGACCATGACCACTGTCTAGGTACCATGCCGTGCGGATTATTGCACCACAGTCATGTACTTACATGCCTTAGGTTTATTCAAAAAGATCGTTTTCCTTAAGTGTACCATGGACTTGTGGCCAATGCTTTGTGGTTAGCTACATGCATGATAAAAACGTGCTCAATTCTGTTTAATAGGCAACACGGGGTCCAGGGTTCAAATCCCTGCTCAGGCATACGATTTCGGGAATCTTCTCCCCGACTGGGAACTCTGGCCACAGATTGACTCAGGCCAAGCATGTCTCCAGTGAGTTAAAGTGAATGTCGCTGATTGATTGGCGCCATCTTCTGGTGGCAGGGATATAGTTAACTTTTACAGATTGGTCCATGGTGCTTGAGGACGTACCAAATTTTCACTCAATAATTAAGGAGACATGTGGCTTGTTTGTTTCATTAAAAGAAAGGGCGTTACGCATTCCTTCGCTTGATATAAGCAAGTGCTACATAGTAATTATTTTATGGCGCTAGATATTACCAGATTCTGCAGACTTTCAATTGGTGAGGGCTGCTTTTACCATTGCTGGACCACACGTTGCACGTCCCATCCTCAGTAGGATGGAGCTCGCTCTCTAAGGACAACAGTCCTAGTGAGGAAGCAGCAAGTTTGTTAACCAAGTTTGAGCACTTTAGCCAAACACATAAAAGCATTGCGATGTACTGTGGAGGGAAAACCAATTTTTCCTAAATAAACCTGTAGCATGGGGAACTTTTACAAAATCCAACGTGAAATAAGTTTTGCAACACTTAAATCGGTTAGAGTGAACGTAGCAAAAATGTCTGTCACAAGGTGTGAAGCAAGAAAAAGGATACGTGCCTTTGCAATGTTTGCAAATTTTGAACTAACGTTGCAAAAATGCGTAACACCCAATGCAAGCCCCTTAATTTTGGGGAGTGTTAGTAACCGTATCAAACTATTTCATTGGTTGTAACCAAATCTGGAAAACCTTGGCTTGTCTTTACCAGGTACAGCCTGCTGCAGAACAATTTAACCTGCGAGACATTTGTGATAATTTCACCAAAAGTTGAATAATTTTGACGTTCAGATAGGCTAGGCCTATTCCATTTTTTTTTTGTTGCCAGTTTGATTAGTTTGGTTGCATTGGCTAAAAAAAACAAAAAACATGGACTGGTGCCGTGTTCAGAATTGCAGTGTTACTATTCAACCTGTGTTTCATTATTGGTTAGGAGCCTAACTATTTCCAAATATTTTTAATTATTGTTTCGTGGTTGACATCAAGTGAGTTAATCTTTTCATTTCATTGCCGTTTTTGCAATAGTTAATCTTTTTTTTTTTTTGGACGTCATCTGTCAACTATTTCAATTTTGTTGTTTTTTTTTTTGTTTTTTTAGGTTTTGATCTTGATCCATCCTAGATACCCAGCAGTCTAGTGCCGTAGTAAAAATACCATTTCCAGCGGCGCAATATTATGTTAATGTAAACTAACACAGCTGGGAAAACACATTGCAGACTGGCAAAGACCTCATTTGCACATTGAAGTGTTGATTGGAAAGCAAGTGATTGATGTAACTATTGGTGACAGAAGCCGCCATTGCAAACACGCAGCACGATTGTATAACAATCCATCCTAGTATTGACATAAAGGTTCGTCCCTTGAGGATTCGAGAGGACCAGCTGCCGCGCCCAGTTTGTTGGAAGGGCGCCACGACGAAAGGATGGC
Organism: Lithobius niger; assembly: GCA_023313725.1. Classification (NCBI taxonomy): domain Eukaryota; kingdom Metazoa; phylum Arthropoda; class Chilopoda; order Lithobiomorpha; family Lithobiidae; genus Lithobius; species Lithobius niger. The sequence continues at coordinate 40,919 of JAHWFP010139822.1, read as the reverse complement.
CCGTGCTGGCGAGTGACAATCTGAACTCCATTAAGCAAACCATGACGTTTATTATGATAAAAAAGAAGAAATACAAATTCCAGGTGGATTTAAAAGTGGAGGAACTTTCCAGTGTCCCGTTAGTGAATGCTGTTCTCTTTGCCAAGGTGCGGTTATTAGACGGAGGCAGCTTTACAGAAACGTCTTCCAAGTGAGTATATAATTTATGTAGGCTACTTACCAAGTGCATTTGGTGTTATTTTTTTGTAGTAACGAACCCTAATACATCAATGTTCGATTAAAAAAGGCAAATCTTTTATCTCGGAAAATTGGCAAACACCTATTACAGTGGAGATTTGACAACTTGAATTTATACACTTTTTCCACCGAGCTGAAGTGCAGTTGTGGAGCACAATTAGTTCTACATATAATTTTCCGAAATTAGTCGATCTCGTTCCTCAGAATGTTACCATGTGCTGGGGATTTCACAGATTTCGCAATTAGAAAGAAAAAATAAGTTCTAACCTCTAATGAGGTTTTTCAACGCAAAATCGTCATCCATAGTACACGGAGTATTGTGACGTCAGCATGAACAGGTGTGCTCTTGCAAATTTTAGCAAAAATGACGGTGGCCTTGCTTTTCAACTTGGGGAACTGTGGGTCAAGGGTTGGTTAGAGGCTACTCGTGAAAAATTGGAATCGTTCGATTTTGTGACGCCATCGCTTAGATCATTTATATGAATTTAAAATTATTTTTATCATAATACTAGTTTGCATTACAGAAAACCTGAATTATTTATAGCGTCGTTTTAAGATTTTTGACTTTCATTGATGGAATCATGGAAGAGCATAGTGCATTATTCTTTCATTTGCATCAAAAGACCAGATTGTCACGTGGGGGGGGGGGGGGTCATAAGCAAAAGTGTGTTGTATGTATGGTTGGCGGGAGAGAGGAGGAACAATCTACGTATGCTTTGTTTTGTGGGAGTTTGGGAGAGGAGGGATAGATGGAAGAAATACATCGTAAAAAGGTACGTGTCGTAGTAATTAATAGTATAAAAGATGCTTTTGAAAATAAACGATGCAGTTGGAAGAAATCTGTTATTGCTTCATGTTTGGGGACGTGGTGGGGGGGGGGGGGGGTGCATCAATGGCTGGGAGACAACTAGATAACGCTGTAGACTTAGAATGTTTATATCGTAATTAGTGAAGGCAAAAAAAAGGAACGAAGTAATTGTAGACCTTTTAGAATGTGGGGAGGGGCAATGTTACCGGGAAGTACGTCGGCGTTTGTTTAAAAATAACGCTGAATTGCGTATAAGACCGGCGTGCATGATGGGGGTGGTATATTTTTGTCTTTTTTTAAACTTGATTGTTATAAATAACCTTTATACATACAAAAAAATATTACATTTTCGAGTGGTTATTTTATCGTTTGTTAAAATACAACTAAAATTAGTAAATAAATTTGAAGTAATCTATCTTATGTACCCTCAGTGCAGTTTGATACCCCCCCCCCTCCAATTTAATGCTGGATATACTTCAAAGTAAGGTGTTCGTATTTTTAAAAAGTGTAAAAGCCTGATGAAAAAGAACGACTGGGATGGTGGGATGGGAGGCTGTAAAACAATTAAACTTTCAGGGTGTTTTTGTGTAACAATAATAACAGTGTGACATGAGAACTCCGTATCTGGTCGCTTCTTACATGATCGCTCATTTGCCGTATTGTAGTATCAAAAGTAGTAGATGATTTTTTTTTAATATAATGTGCAATAGCCTATTATATAGTTTTCAGTGCACCACGCATTCAGAATTTGTGGTAGTGTCTTGTTATTATGTCTGCCTTTCAAATGCATGCATTAATCGCACATTTCAGTCTTCCTCTGTATTCTGTACCAAACAACACGTTGAATTGCCGATTCAGTGTTTGTGCATCCTTGTTTTTGTTTTAAAAGTCGTCGACGTTTAGCATTCATGGGCACAAACTGATTATGCTGCAAGTCAGTCCGTGTACGTATTGGGGATGATAGCAGCTTCTGACATCCCAATGATGATGCAAAGATGACGAAATGCTGAGATAAGCTCCTCCTGGCATCTGTACCTTGAAGCCTTGCTTTTTAATGATGAATTGCTCATCAGTCTTAAAGCAAGTCAGATAGTAACGGATGATAAAACTGTGTTGAGCCTAAAGCTTTATGTAGGTCTAGGTTCTAGATAAATGCTGCATGTGTCTTGTCAAATTTCCCATTAGTACTGGACGAGGCCTGTTGTGTGTGTATGTGTGTGTGGTGTGGTGGGAGTTTTCCAGACGGGTAGGTAGGCAGCCTGGCCTGTGTACATATATCGAATGTGAATTCAAATGACTAGCCTAATTTTCTATTTTATTGAATACAGTAAGCTTTTCGGAGCCTAAGTGGATATGAGAAAGAAAGGGCCATTCCAGAACAAAGTCTTAATAACGGCTGTGTTGATCACTTTATTCTGCTTAACCGATACCAGAAACGACACAGCCGTAGGGCCCAACGGAGTGTCCCTGACAGTATTTTCGCATGTTCCTTCCTTCTCTAGTTCTGGGTCACGATCCCTTGTGGCCAATTATGAAACGACTGGTCGTAACTATTTTCTCGGTTATTCCATGGTAAAAACATGTTCCAAGTTTTAATGTTGGCTAATATTAGGTGTAAAATCTATCTCGTGCTATTTGCTGCATTTAGTTTAGGCATGCGGCAACTCTGTGTGCAACAGCGTTAAACGAACTTGAAGTGTGGAAGGCAATGGCTTCAAGCCAAGGCCTACTGGGGTAGAAATCTTGTGTCTCGCATATATTCTACCTATATTGTCGGATTTTTGCGTAGCCACACAACACCCACTAGCTTCCGTTAACCTGCTGTTGTCTGCACAGTGATTGTACGGAAAACCCTTTTGAAAGAAGCCAGCGAAAAACTTAAAAGGAGTTGTGGAAAAAATTCCTTTAAAACCGTTACTGGTGCACAAATAATGATGGGGCAGCACAGAAGCAACTGGATGATGCATTGAAAAATGTGACAAGCTTGGGAAAGGCGAAAGCTATTCAGAAAAAAAAGGTCAAACTCATTGATGCATACTTTACAAATTATGCTGCAAAGAAACAAAAGACTAAAAAGCCTATGTATGCCTAAATAGTGACTAAATAAGCCTAAGGTAGGTCTAGGTGAAAAAATGTATTCTGCTATCACTTAAAGTAAAATAAAATAGGCTAGCCTAGCTTTTAAATAAACACACACTTAAACTTGAACGATGAATCCTATTTTTTTTGCAGTTTATAGGATTGCAGAAAATCCTAATTTTTCTTATTTTTTTGTTTGTTTAAAAATTAAGTTAAATGTTTTTTTTTGTTAAAATAACTTCAGAACGGTTGGAGCTAGAGACTGACGTGTTTGCACCATTGGAAAGCTGGCAAAAAAAACCCCTATTAAAATGGTGTTTTTGAACATTACAATCTGTCAATATTTTGGGAACTTATTGAAAACTTGTACTCCTAATGTGAAACTGACGAAATGAGCTCGAATCTGCGATAATTGCGAAACACATACTAAAATCATTGTGATAACACTATCGTGTGTGGTGTATATCTCGGTAATATCGCAATATTGCCCACCTCTACATCCAACAAACGTTTCACGGGTGTGAAGCGGTGAAGAAGGCATTTTTTTTTCAAGTAAAGGCCTACTGGGGTAGAAACGGCATTTTTCATCTGCCTGACTTCACACCAGTTCTCGCACGTGCTGGTTAGTTGCTGCCTTTTAGCGTTGCTTTGGTAAACTAAGATTCTAGCGATTTGAATCAACTGGCCTGGAACAAAAAACTAAGCCCAGAACTTGTATCACAGACGGCCTTGTAACGAGGGATGGAATATGAAGTGGGGCTTTGGAGAAGTTAAAGATGCATTCCTTATCGGAATAGGAATTTGTGATTAGTTGCGGTTTCTGATGGTAGGCTATATGTTTAGCCGCAGCAAGTGAGGCACGTAATTTGGAAAAAATTATTCGGCATAGCCGTAATTCCCTTTTTGCCGAAAATTGAGACACTCATTAAAATTCGGCGAAATGGTCAGACACCTATGAAGCGCTATAGTTGAAACACGGTCACTCTTACATCCTTTGGACATGAATTTAGGTATTAGTTGATGTTATTGGCAGATGGGTGTGTGCCCTTATGTTGCTAAAAAAATGTGTTGATCTGTAGTGGTGGTATGAATAAAATAAGTATTTTAACTTGATAGTGCGGCATTTCATTTTGTCGTGTTAGATTGTTTTTCATAGCTGATGATGCAAGTCGTTTTATCATTTTTGATAACATCGCCCGTGCATCAACACCGTGTCTGAGATGACGTTTGTGGTAGTTCCAGCATTAGATTGCATGCATTTTTTAGCAACCTGCCATTTCCAGGAAATTGGTTTTTTTTCTTCGCAAAAAAAAAAAAGCCAACATCCCATAAATGGTTGCTCATCTTTGTTCATGACCATAATATTTCCTGGCTGTTTGACCTGCCAAGTCCCACCCTTAAAGTTCCGTTATTGTTGCTGGATAATATATAGGAGGTCGCAGCATCCGAAGCTGCCTTGGGGTCAGTGACAGCAGACCTGATGTAACTGTTTCGTGTTGTACGATTGGAATGATAAGGATAAGCATTTTGAAATTGTTTCCTAGCCTACCTAAATGTTAAAACTGAAAAAAAGGACTTGGATTGTTGAACAACTGATTAAGCAATTTGATGATTCTGTTGGAGTTTGTCGATAAAAATATGAGGTGGAAATATTTATAAACTTTGCTTAGCCCCTAACTTATTTTTAATTCATCAAAATGAATTTTATTCTCATTTATTTGACCTTTGTGGTCTTTCCACTTCATGGTTTGTGCTGCTATTTTGTATTGTACCCTTTCTTTTATCGTGATTGAGCTACGAAATTGTGCTGGACTTAACGTTGAATTGGGTGGAATTGAATGGAATTGGTTTAAATATTTCTGGAATCGGCAAGGGATTGACTAGAATTGAGAGTGGATCAGCAGAAAGTCAATAAATGGAGCTTGACTATTTTCCAGAATGTGAAATTAATAGTAACCAACTGGAATGGATTTGAAATAATAAATAAAGAATATGACAATGAGTTGAATTGCATTGAAACATGACAATAACGGGTTGGAATTGACTTTAACTCATGGATTTGAATTGATCTGGAATGGAATTGTTTCTCAGTGGAATTTGGGTAGAAATGGACTTGACTTGCCGTTTAAGCAGGAGCGTCATAAAGGAGATTGCGGAAGGGCTCGACGGAGTGTTCCATCTCATCATACGTTGATGTGTCTTTTTCTTCCATATTCTTTCTTCCTTTCATTTGATAAATCGTAACTTCAGTTTTTTGAAAAAAGGTTTCACGTAGGCCTATATATTTTCTCAGGGGAGCAAGAAGATGCAACTATGCAACTAGAAAATTGTATGAATCCTTCCTTGCTACACCCATGTTTACAGTTACTGTGATGTGGGCGGAGTTGAGAAAAGCCTCAGTTTTATTAATAAAGCAAGGACCTGATGGGGTTTTCTAGTAGTTATTTTGAGTACGAGTGTTGGGTGGCGAGTGTGGCGTAAATTGCGGTGGCTAGTGCATAGTATGTAAAATGTGTACGTTTGTGCTAAAAAAGATGAACAAAAGTGTCATTTAATACTTCATAAATAAACGTAAGCAAAACAAACGGGGTCCCTTTTTTTTTTAGGTGGGTCCAACCCAGTAAAACCGTGTAGGTTTTTTTTAAGGGTGGGGAGGGATGGGGGCAATTGCGGAAAAGAAAATGAATTAATGCTGTTCAGTGCCTAATTTTGAAATAAGAGGCTTTGGTTTGAGCGAATGTGTTGCCGAGAGATTAAATCTGGTGTTGCCGCTGAATCCCAGCCGAAATTGTACTCAAGCCAAAAAAGAACAAATGATTTTGTACATTTCCCACTATGTTAAGCCTACAAGCAGTGATGGGCACAATTCAATTCCAGACTTGGAATTAATTGACTCGTTTCCACATTTGGGGACTTAGTGGAATATATGTAACATTTGACAATTCCAGGTAATGAACTGATGAGTGTATTCAACATCTTCAGTTGCTCTTGACTTTAAGTAGTTGCTGAAATTGTTAAAATGGCTTGGTAGGAATTGACTACATGGCATCAATTCCACTTGGGCGTAATTGACTTGCAAAGTCTTTCATTGGAATGGCTTTACGTAGGTTTACTTTGATTATGACTTGACTTAAAATGCCCTGTTCTGATCCGATTTGATTCGTTCTGAATTGTGGGTGCAATTCCCAATTCGGGTCAATTGCACAAAACTCTTAGGGCCACCGCACACACAGTGGCCAAGCCACGCGGTCTGGTCGCTGCGGCCAACGAGAATGCTTACGGTGTGTGTAGCAACGCGCACTTGGCCGCAGCTGCCAGCCTGTCGCCGCGGCCACTGGGATATCGGGCGGCATGCAGGCGGCCACAGAGCGACCATACTTGCTCCAGGTTCATATTTCACCACATGATCGTGAATTATTAATGAAAAACGGACGTGGCCGCGCGGCCCGTCGCAGTGTTTTTTGGCTGCGACGACCACTGGCCGCGCGATCTGGTCGCTCAGTGTGTGGGCGGCCTTAATCAGTTTTACTCCATTTTATCTCTAAATTCTCAAAAATAGTCCAAATTAGCAATTTCCTTCATTTGCGGGAATGTGGCTGAAATTGTGCTGGATTTATACTGATTCCATGGGTGAAAGCAACTTGATTTCAAGTGATCAACTGTAATTAATAGGCCTAAATGTGGGTAAACCCCCCCCCCCCCCCGAGAAAAAAAAACCTGGGTAAATATTTTACGTAACAACGAACATACAGCTTTTTTACTTTGGTTTCGTTCTTTTTTTTTCCCTTTCGTTCCCTTTTAAATTGCTTTCGTTCCGTTTTGTATTGCGCAGCGTATAACAATGAACGAAAGCAAAATAAAAGAAGGAAAACCAAACAAAAAGGACGGAACCAACGTAAAAAAGCTGCAAATCTTTGTACTAATCTACTACACGATAATATAGTTTTCAGCGGTAAACAGTAAATAAGAGATAGTACATAAAAGACAATTAATGCCTAGTAACTAACTGGAATTGATTTGAAAATGAAATGATTACAAATTATGGCAATGAATTGAATTGCATTGAAACATGGTAATGACTTTGTTGGAATTGAATTTATCTCGTAAATTGGAATTGGTCTAGAATGGAATTGCTTCTCTATGGAACTTTTAATGTGTAGGTAAGTGACACACATGCGTTGAAATGGTCTTAACGCCCATCACTGCTTGCAGCATTTCAAATTTCTTTTCCGTCCAACAGCCACTTTCACAGCGGTGGTTGTTGGAAGAAGAGTCCAAATGCTAAGTCCGATTTTGTTCTTCGCCATTTCAGTTAATGGTATCTGCCACTAGAAACATGTGGCAATTTCTATTTTTAGCTTAACAATTAAGTTCCTCAACCAGCTGGTGTTTTGTTTGTGGTACAGCCTGAACCTTCGTTTCTAGATGGTGACTAACCAAACGTTCGACGCTTTACATTCAAGTTTTTTTTCAACCGACTTGCCTCCAGCAGTAGTCTCTATTCACTATTGCCCAAACACTTGTGACGAATCAGTCCACTGCCGAAGCGAATATAGGTCCTAAGCTTTAAAATAAGAAGTACCGGTTTTACCGGTATGCTAATTAAAGCATATACTTTGACGACAGGCTATTCCTTTTTTCCATTGTCAAAAATACCATAAATCGCATATTACAGGTTTTGAACTTTGGTTTAACACTTTTGCACGTCAATTTGACACTTTTGTACTTGGGTCTGTGCTTCAATTTAACGTTAGTGGAATTCAAGTTAACACACTTGCACTTGAAATTAACAGTTTTGCACTTGAAATTAAAGCATTGAAACAAATTCGTCAAGTTATTTATATTATTCGTGACCAAAGCAAAATACGTAAAAATCACAATGGAAACAAATTGCGAAAAAATACAAGTGTGCATTTACTGTGAGCAGTAACAATTTCAATGGAATTCACAATTGCGGAAAGTATTTAAGTATCTTAACCTAGAGTATAGGTTGGCTACATTCTTCACAACTTTAGTATTACTGGTGGTTGTGATGACAAGTTGTGACATTACATTTTTAATGAACGGAAGTCGTACGGTAACACATTGCTGAGACAAATTTAAATTTGAATGAGTAATGCTGCGTTTGGTGGCCGTTTTAAAATTTCATGTAGCGATGTCCTAACTCTGTTAATGTTTATATGCATTTGTGAATTCTATTGAAATTATTACTAGCCTGACTCACAGCAAATGCTTATTTGTATGTATTTTTCATAATTTTTTCGGTGCGATTTTGTACCTCTAATATTACATAATTTTGAAATTTTGTTTCGTAATTTTTGCGTTAATACGGAATTTGGTTTAGTCACGCAATACATGCTTTAATTTCAAGTGCAAAAGTGTTAAAGTCAAGTGCAAAAGTGTTAGTGTCAAGTGCAAAAGTGTTAAATTCAAGTGCAACTGTGTTAAATCCAAAACCAAGAGTTAATTTGAAATCCAAGGTCAAACGTGTAAGTGTAAAAGCGTTAAACCAAAGTTCAACACCTGGCAAAGCTATGGCCCATCCCCGAAAATACCTAAAGCTCAGAAATCACCTGCACCGCCGGTAATTATGTAACTAGGATGGCTGTAACTGAGATAATTTCACGATTTCCGGCCTTAAAAGCATTTTAAATCGTAACATGTCTGCTAGATTAGGGCTAAATGCTTTACTCATCCAAGAAATAATGTTTCAGCCCCTTAAATCTTATTTTTCTGCACAAAAACTAACTAAAAGTTTCATACATAAAGCAAACTAAATAAACTAAATTCCTGAACAAACGAGAAAGGCCATTTCATTAATGCTCGACTGAACCCAGATTACACATGTGAATGATCACATAAATGCTGAATTTCCGCGATGGAGTTAGGCCTAAACACCCTACCTGGACATAAGTAAGATTCGAATTATGGGCGTTTAATAGCCGATTTAAATGTACTTGTATCCGTGGTTCATCATAACACTTTGAAATTCAAATCTGAGAATTTGAGCCACGGCTACTAACGTAACAGTCATTGTGAAATAAATTTATAGGCTTTTTAAATGGCTGGCTGCTCGTGGCATTGAAGGGAGTGTACATTACTTAAATACATGCTATCAATAGGTGCTTCAAGCCTATTAGACTAGTTTTTCTTTCGGCATAATTTGTAAGACAAAAAAGTTACTTTTAATTAAAAATTAACCAAATTATGGTCTCTTGAAGGGGAATGCACGAGTGGCATTGTTCCAGGAAAAGCTTTTTTTCGCTATTTATTTGTACCCATTGTGTTCATAAATTTTAGCATGTTCGATTGTGAATATGGATAATTACATTGGTCTGCCGAATTTTTTAGGTGTACTGTTCATTGTCATCGAGTGATCACTAACCAGGCTTACTCTGTTAAATAACACTTCAATTCCTTGAATTTTTTTCTTAAGTTAAATGGACGAATATTGTGCAACGGTTGGTAGTAGATATTTTACTAATCAAAAGGCTGAAAGAAAAGTAATACACACAAAAAAATATTAAGAGAATGGCGATAATTTTTTCAGTGTGGTTGTCTTTATTCAAGAACGCTGCTGTAGCTGTGGCGTGGTAGTATATTGACCGCTGGCAATGTCCCAACTTGACAGGGAAAAAAAATGGAGACATCTGCGCCAAATTGGCAGTCAAAAAGTCTAACTTTCCTTTGTCTATTTTCTAAAGATGCATATTGATAAACCTTCACATATTTAGTCTATGTGGAGATATAAGTTGACAACACTGATTTGAGAAAGAATGATACTGCTACTCGAATGAGGACTGGACCACAGGTGCTCTTAAAGAAAAACGTTTTCCTTATTGGCCAAAGCGAGTGGGGGGGTCCTGAAATTGGAACTAGTGTGGTGTCTTGTGTTTGTGTGTTAGTCTGTTGGAGACACGACAACATTCACAATTTTGTGCCGAGTTGGTTGAAATTTCATGACAAGTGTGCGTGCAATTCAGGAGTTCGAAGGTGTAATTTCTACCTCAGATATTTATGGAGGTATTTGGATTTTCCGTTGGATAAGCTAGGCCTAAGCCAATTTAGTAGCCGCAGTAAGGGAACCCGATCTAAAAGGCCCGTAACCCTGAGCACTACATGGACAACACAAAGCTATTTTACCATCTCGCTCGGTTAGGAATTTCTGTCCTTTGACTAGCAAGTTAATCTCCTAAATGCTTGTTTGATTGGCCGAAAATGAAACCCTGTTGTAGCGTCAACCAGTTAAAGGTACATGCATCCAAGTTGGCTTTCCTGTATGACTCAGTTTTGTGACATTAGTTTGTATGTAAATGTTGCCAACACATTAATTTTCTTGTTTTTTCTTTGGTGCGAGATGATTTTGCGATATTAACATGTGTAAATGTTGCAAATGCTAGTCTCAACGGGTCGCACAACATACCGGAAGGATTTATGCCCCTTTAAAGGGCAAGCTTTATTTTTGGTATTTTAGCCTTCAGTAGCCTACGCGCATGTTTATCAGCTGTCTAAAAGTTATGAGCACTGGATCTCGGTATCGAATTAGTGCAGAGTTTTGGATGTCGTGAAAATTAGGGCTCGAGTGCTCATTGGAGGAATACTATTTTAGAATAATTCTTGTGACCATTGATTAACAGGATTGATCACAGTGATAGCTTTAAATGTAGAAATGTCTCTATTGTCAGTTTTATACCCACAAAGGGTGACAGAATTAGTTGATCATTTCTATCTCGCGCACTTGGTTTGACCAATGCCATTCAGAAAAGGCTCAACCCCCAGAGACATCAAGACAACAATTATTGAGAATTCCAAGTGGATCACCACACTTCCAGGACTTCTTTCATACTATCCAAACATCACGATTTCGTGTGGAAGTAAGTGCGCTTGGCTCGTATAGCGACTGTTGCGTAACATGGTATTGTTGGTAGTCGGAAAGCGGGTGGAGCAACTGACAATGGTAGTTTGTTTGGTATCGGTTGGAGATTTCTTATTGTGAAAGCACTTTTTTACTCTGTGATTTGGGTATCCTGCTAGTTGATTGTTTTAGGAGTTATTAAATCGAATTTAACGAATAAGGTGGACTTTTTAATTGTGTAAATCTGGTTTGCAAGGGAAGACAACGTAGCGAGGTCTGGGTTTTCAGTGGTATTATGTATATGTAAGGCTAACCGTTTTGAATGCCGTCAAGGTGCTCCGCCATTTCGATGCCTGGAAGGGTTACTAGATAAATATTCATATACAAGATCAGTAAACAAGATTGGGATGCACAATGGGTGACTACGCTAACTCCTACTCCCCCCCCCCCCCCCAAAAAAAAATTCGCATCGACCATGCTGTTAAGAGGAAAATGTCACTTGGATAAATTTCCAAACAGTTAAATGTTGACACAATACTACAACTGTTAGCTAGGAACCGTCGAACATTATGCGAGCACCTCATGGGCAAGCTGCTTCGACCTTTTTCTTTTTTAAACTTTGAAACAACAACAGCAACAAAGCTGATATTAGCAACTGCTGTAATTATCTATGAACTTTTTTTTTTAATTTTTTTTTATTATTAGTGATATACCAGTATTGCAAAATTAATGTGAAGTACCGTATCGTAGTGATGAGTTGGTGTTATTGATATAATAATGGTTTAAAAAGCTGACGAATAATGTGTGGTGACACATTGATTGCCAGCATCGACAAGTATCGAATTAAAAGTAGTATTGACGTCACTGGTATTTGTAACCATAGGGTAGTATGATAGTACGTAAGTCCAAGTTGTAATCTATTGATATTGCAGCAACGGGAACCAGTGCAATTTTGGTTTTGTTCGGCTGGATGCTAACTTTTGAACTGTTTAAGATAAAAACTTGTGGTTTGTGACCTATTCTTCAGGAAGCTTTAGAGCATCGTCCCGTTCTACTTACAAGATGGTGAGAGGGAATCGTCTATAACGAAAATATTATTAAATTATGTGTGAGCAAACCACAGATAGTAACAACATCGGTATGGGTTGGATCGGATTGCTGAAAAATTACCGGCCGATCCGAATGCTAAATTTAAGCACTACCTTTCTCAAATGAAAGGTTTCAATTTTTCTTCGATACCTTAACGTTGGGCCGTCATACGAACGCTTGACTTGTGCTGTGTTGAATGGAATGTCGTTTTCGTTTGAGATTTGAGGGTGGAGGAAGAGTTGTTGATTCTCGAGTTCGAAGTGGAGAGAAAAAAATGTTGGTGTGGCCAAAATATTTAGAAAGGTTTTCTTCACGCGTCAGGGAGAAGGCATGCATGCAATCTGTTGGCTTTGGTGCTCCATGGGTGTGAAGATTGACCCAGTTATAATAGCCTACCTGTGTAAATGACATGGTTTACTAGAAAAGTTTAATCCGATAATGTTGTAGTCTTGTTTCATAAGCTGCAGAATCGGTGCAATAATATTGTGTTATTGAAAAGAAGGTTGCTTCCGCGCTTAATGTCACTAGGTGAAGTGTTGTCAGCCTCGAAGCCTCCATACTTCAAAGTGGGAATAGTAGCCTATCACGTGGACGAGATTTGGTTATAGCAGGGACAAAAGGATTTGTACTCCTCTCCTTGGTTCTTTTTTGGTGCTCGGCTTGCTGATGGATTTGAAAGTTCGTGGTCTATTTACATATATTTTAACCAAGTTAGTGCCAGGGGCGTATACACCTACTTAAAAAAAAAAATATAAAAAAGGAGGGGTAATAATGGGATAAAATATCCCAGGGAAAAAAATCTCTGAACAAATATCCCCAGGAACAAAAACATTAAATTTACGGGTGCCACTGATTGATTTTTGTTTCTATTGCCTAACAGAAAATATACATTACCTGTAATTTTAGCATTACGGTAAGATCTCGTCTGATCTCGGTGGATACCTAATGAGGAGTAGACAGGGGTTACGAGCTGGTGTTACATCTTGCGCAGCAGAAAACTAGAAAAACGAGTTGGAATGAGTTCACTTGAACGAAACTAACTATAATTCAACTCCAAAACAAAATAAATAGCAAAATAATAAAACAACTCCATAAAAATACTATTTACAATTACTAACCCCCAGAAGTTGGGGAAAACCCACTTACTGCGTTTAACACTGATTTTTCACGTGTTTTTGTTTTGTGAAAAAAAAAACAGCTGATTTTATTGGGCTGGCGAAAATCGCAACCCTGCTTGTTGGGTAGGCTGGCACCGAAGGGCTAAAAAAGAAAATGGAATTTTTTTTGTTTTGTTTGGTTTTGTGTGATTGAGGTCACTGAAGTGTACACACAATCTCCTTTTCAATTAGGGTTAATACGTCTCGATATGGATGGAGGATGTAATAAAGTGGAAAAGTGGTAAAAGTAGGTAATTTGTGAGCAAAGTAAAAAAAATTTGGAAAAAAAAGCTGGCAGAATTGCAAATTTAAACTTTTAGTTTCCAACTTTCCAGTGAATGCTGAAACGAAGGAATTAAATTAACTAGACTTAATCAGTTAATTCACAAAAAAAACATTGTTTTAATTCTCTAGCTTTAACCCTTGCGAATAAATCTTCATGACGATTGGGAAAAGATTCCTGTGTGTGATACATTTCCATCACTGGCGTATAAAGATGATGTCCTCAAGTACAGGAAAAATAAATGAATTCCAGTATTGAAATACTGAAATTAAACCTTTTGTAATAAGTGTTAATTTTGTGTTCCCGTTAGTCTGCTGCATTAAATTGAAAATTATGCATATCTGTAAGCCAAATCCCACTTTTTTTTCGTCTTCATGTTCACCTTGTTGTTGCCTCTTGTTTCATAGTTCAGGGCCTACAGCTACATTCACTGGGATGTCAAGATGTTTGTTTTGGTATGTTTTAGGAAGATCCTGTCCCTTCCCTCACCAACTCAATAGATTCGTCATTTTACTAATAGCGCGATCAAAATCATGAATTAACAAAGTTTGAAATAATTCTGATGAGATTCTGGAGAAATTATGCAAAACCCTGGATTTTTTCCCCCTTTTATTTAAATCCTGCGTAAACCATTCTTTTTCCACTAAAAATTGTTTTCTTCAGAGAAAGGGACGTTACTGTTCCACCCAACTTCTGCTACAAACTTATGAAAAGAAAGGAATTGGGTTGGGTCTTTTTGAGCAACGTTGCATTATGCATTTTTATAGATCTGCCTTTTTTTCTTTACCTTTGATAACCGAAATTTACTACAGTACTTTCGTTGCGTCACCATATCATCTTTGTATTAATTTTTAATAATTACGTTTCAGAGAATTTTTTATTCCCTGGTTAGTGATGCATTTCGAAACATCATTCACTTGGTTTCGAGATGGGGTTGCTAACCACTGGGGGGCCAGGGCCGTGACGTACTGGGGGAGGGGTGGGTCCTGGGGCAAGGGATAATCGTCTAACTGGAAAATCGCATAATTGGAAGGGCGTATAACGGAAAACGGTATAACGGAATATCATCTAACAGGAAATTCGTATAATGGAAAATCGTCTAATATCCCTGCCTCGTTCGCGCTGCCGCGCTCGTTGCGGCTATACATATATAATCAGAAACTGCAGTTAGACGTTAATCCATTATACGATATTCCGTTTAGATGCTTTTCCAGATTTTTTATTTAGGCAGATTTTAGACAATTATCCCATTAGACGATTTTCCAGTTAGACGTTCGTCCGACGCCCCGTGGGGTCCCCATTCTGCCTTCTTAGCTTCAGTGACCAATTAAAGAAATTATATATTACACCTAACTGTAAAATTACTTTTGTTTTTAATTAATGTTAAAAAAAAAAACCTGCAATAGTTCCATTCTTGATTCTTACACAACGTTTTATTAGATTGTCGCATGATTACGTTTATTGACGTGATCTGCTGTAGCCACTTGCTGATTATTACCGTTCCTAAAAATCCTAGTGCCAAGACGAAGTTGTTTTTTTTTTCTTTTAATACGAAGTTGAGACGGTCCCGGCCGAAGGAAAACCGGATTGGAATGTGGGGATGTTGGCATACTGACCTTCTCGTCTTTAAGGTATCAAGGTCGTTGGAGTTTAAAAATCTTTCTTGAAGACGCATTCCAAACTTACTCAATTTTTGTAAAATTCATTATTATAGAAGAGTATTAGGCTCTCTGTTTTACAATTGTCTTTTCTTTTTGCTAGCTTTGGAATATTTGTTGCATAAGTAGAGCCTTGTGATTCGACCTCTTTTTGATATTATTTCGTAGCAGAGAAAACGTATTTGCCGAGTGAAAAGGATAAACGGTTAAAAAAATATGCGTAAGTAGAGCAGTGAATTAATTTTTTTTACGATGATCCACTTGGCAAGTTTTAGCAATTTTCCTTCCATGAGATGTTTCATCTTTTTAGGAGTTTTTTTTAACGTTTTATTAATGATGTCTGGCTTGTTGGAGTTAGAATTACTAGTCTCGCAGAGAGAGTTACTATTCCACTATTAGTCATTTTTACACTACTGATATTGCTGATGGTTGACGTTACTAGTCTTCAGGGGCGTACTGGGTGGGCCAGTTAGGCCCGGGAAATGGTTAACGTGGGCCCCTCTCTTGTGCCATTTTCGTAGAAATCAGTCATCAGGATAAAATTTCAATACGCCACCGACAGGCCCTCGGAGCATGGCCCTACGGGAAACTTCCCGTTTTCCCGTATGGCCAGTACGCCCCTGCTAGTCTTCTGTTTCCCTTTCTTTTACTGGTATGTCGCGGTTGGCTTAAGTTAGTTGCCTTGGCTGAAATTTTACCAGGCAGGAAGCACACTTTCACCGGAGACTGTCACGGGGTGCAGAATTTAAACAGTTGCCGATTTTTGCTTGTTCAATCAGGGAACAACTCTCTTCCTCAACCCCACAATACCCAGTTTCATTTAGGGATGCTCCGAATATTCGGTAATTATTCGGTCGAATATTTTTTAGTATATATTTATGCAGTTGTGTTAGTGTAAGAACATTTAGATAAGAATTTAGTTTTGGGTTTGTGAGGAATTGTCTTCTGACATTTTTAAAAGAAGGAAAAATGATTAAATGTTTAAATGTATTCGGCCGAATATGTAAATTGTTTGGTGCCGAATATTTGGTATTCGGCAGTAACTATTCGGTTGTGTATTCGGCAAGGTGAGTATTCGATATTCAGCAATTTAAGTATTCGGTTGTATGTTCAGTATTCGGCAAAGTGTTGTGTTCGGTGCATCCCCAGCTTCATTTGTACCTGCTTCACGGGGAAAGCCGTGCAGATAAAATAGGGATTCCACACGTCTAGGGTAGTTAGTTCTGGCCAGGCCAAGCCACGCCAGCATATTGTTATGAAGTGGCCATTGTGGCCCGCTTCTGCATGGCGTGGCACACAAACATAACGTGTGTGCAGTGTGCTCAGCACGGCAATATTATTCTATGTAAAATCACTAGAACGAAACGGGTCCTAAATAAATAAACGGTTTGCGTTTTTAGGCGGGTCAAGTATTAACTTGTCGTATCCACGCCCAGAACGACAAAAATAGGCTTAATATCGACAGTTGTTTCTTATTTTGCCGAGCAAAGCTAGGCTTTAAATACTTCACTGAGTTTGGATGTTGTGTCTGTATGTTTTTCTGTTTGGGGCACGGCAGTGTTTGCAATTTTTCCTGATTTGGTTGAAATTTCGTGACATGGGAACTTTGATGCATGGAAGAATCGAGTTCGAAGCTGAATCTTCTACCTCAAATATTTTTTTTTGGGGGGGGGGTCAAATTCAAAATAGAGCGTGGACGACATCGGGGAAAATAAAGTTGTGTTTCTGCCTTGTGCATACAAGAATAAGATTTATTTGCGCAATAGCAAAGGGAGCATGGTAGGACATGCCACTTAACACCAGTTCAGCTCTGAAAGATAACAAAATTAATTGTTTCGTCATTATTAATACATAAAAAAAGTAAAACAAAAATTTTTATAGGGTCTAATTACATACTTAACAATAGTCTATGCAGGAAATTGATGAGACAAACGGCCTTCACACGTATTTTAAATATAGGGTGAGTATTTGCCTCAGCTGCAGTTGCCAGTAATTTATTCCAGCAGTTGACTACGCGGCTGCGGAAGAAAAACTTTAATGATATTGATTCTGAAATGGTTTGCAACAAACTTCCAGGAGCGCCCCCACGTTCGATCACCGAATCGAAGAAAAAAATGGAATCAACACCAAGGTGATCACGTAGCAATACATATGTTAAAGTTAGTTCCGCTGTTAATGTTCTAAATATAGAACATAAACGATGTATTGGGCTATATTATCATCTCGCTTGGCCGAGTAAGGGCACGTTTATGCAAAAAAGGCCTTCTCGCTCGCCGAAAGCTATTTGCTAGTCATCCGTTATTTATTTATGATTAGTTTCCCGTTGCTACTAAATAAATGCGGGGTGATAACAAATTGTATGTATTATAAACAACGACACGGATAAAGAACAAAGTGCTACAGTAATTTTAAAAACTGCTACAAGATTGTTGTCATTTCACGCTATTTCCAAAATTTGATATTCTCCCTGAAAGTACAGCTTCTAGCAATGATCAAACGTCGGTGGAATAAATAGCTTCTCGCAGCGAGAATTCAAAATCCAACATGGCGTCCATTTCGTGGCTATCGAATCGAAGACAAACCATCGAATGCTGGCATACAAAAAAAAAGTCCTTCGTCTTGTACTGCAGTAAAAATTGTTTTCTTGTCGTCGTAAATCGACGCTCAAATGTTGCAAGCATCGTACGCTGTGTCACGAGGCACGAGGAGAAAATTTGCGTTTGCGTCGTTGCCATGGTTACTAATGCGCATAGACAACTCGAAAGCCGCATACTCCGGTAAAGGCGAGAAGCAGCCATCAGATTTAGTATTGATCAAGTAAAAGCTAGTGAGCGAGAAAACTGTCGTTGCTTAAACGAGCCCAAACTGATCGTATATGTAGCTCATTTTGAGAAGATATAGCTATGATAGCTAGAGAGAGCTAGATAGTTATAGTTCGCCAACAAATAAAATGAAGTATATCTTTTTATTAGGATTTTTATCTGTTTACTGGACAGAAACGAAACTAAAGTTTTCTATACATGGTAAAAGCGGGACGAGCCTTTGAATAAATACTGGCTGAAGACCTTCACATTTTTTGCTGTGGCTCTTTTATGTGCAGTGAACCTTTCAAACTTTCGCTCGCTAATAAAATCTAACTGAAAATTAAACTGACATTTTGCTCTGTAATAGAGCGCGAAGTGGGTGTCGCTATTTTTAGCTTTGGGTTTCTCGAAGGTTACGAATTATATTATGGCCACAGATATGCTGTGGAACACGTTATTCTGTTTTGGTGTCTTATTGATTCTCGGCGAAAGGAAGGGAGTAACTTTTGTGAGGTAGTCAAACTCGTGAATTAATGTGGGTGTTGCACGGATGTGAGTCAGAGGAAGGGGAGAGATTGCCATTTATTAGCCCAAAGGGGCTTTATCCCTTGTCTCATCGGACGGTTGAGAACATTTTAATGATTTATGTCGCCATAGGGCAGTAGGTAATTGTAATTAGGGCGGTGGAGGGAGAGGGGAAAGTGTTGGAGAGGGGCCACTTTCATTAGAATTGTGGTGATGCACAGCGTCTGTTGTGGTATCAACAGGAATCTTGTTTGCGCACACCTTGTTGCGTTAGCCTTGTTAAATGGCAAACAAGGTGATTTACACTTTTTAAATTGTTACGATAATTTAAATTATTTAACTCGTTCTTTAATACAACAATAATAATAAAATCCGTGTCTTATAGCATTTTCTACCATAACCTCCTAAGACCCGTGGTGAGAGTGCAATCTAGAGTGCAACGCGAGCTTTGTGAGGAATCCTGGGACCCTGAGTAAAGCGAGCAAGCACTCCAAACCAAGTTCGAAATCCAAACCGGTTCGAATCCCACGACTGACCCAACATGTGAAAAGAAAAAAGCCGCGGGTCTCAGGTGGTTATAAAAGAATTTGTGCCGTATACTAATTTAGTGCCAGTTCTTCAGACATCAGCAGTCTAAGAAAAAAAAGAAACATGATAAAAATAAAAAAGGCAAAATATAACATCTGTAAAATATATACAACTTCCACTGCTATTAGGTGCTAATAACGGCATCATGTGGCAAGGAATAATACTAAAATTAGTAAATATCAAATTCTTCATTTTTATTGTAGAAAATGCTGTATGCAATGGCCTTTAATTGTTATTTTTGCGAACTTCGAAATCTAACTGCATATATAATAATGCTCTTCTACGTACGAAAGTGATCATATATTTAACAAGACGATGGGGATTAGTGGGGTAGTTTTGCGGTTTCAATTAACTCGAATCAACCGCAATGCTTAAACGATTTATAACCACAATTAACAAAATCGTAGCGGATGCTGGAGCGCTTTTAAAAAACATATTGGGGGTACTGGACGATATTTTTTGGGGCCCTCACATTCCTGATTTTCGACCTTTTGCGGGTAGTAATGTATTGAGAAAGATCTTTCATTGCGCTTTCACCAATTTGAAGCTAATTACTTGAATGTAATTCAGGTCAGCCCATCCCATGTCCTTAAAGCCGGCTGGAAAATTTTGGTGACAAGAGGGAAATAATTCGTTGGAACCAATTAGCAGATTAGGGCAGCGGTAATGCAGTACGGCATTTGTAAATTGGGACTCTTGTTTCCTGTAAAAAAAAAAGTGGGCGAGGACAATTTTTCCTCAAGGTCGGTTCGGTGCATCGTTTGCTGCCGTTTTGGCAATATTGAGACGTATTTAAGTCTATTAAAATTTCAGTGTAACTAATTAATAATACCGGAAAAGCAGTGAAGCTGACAGCGCACTGAGGCTACGAAAAAACATGACGTTGGTTCTCGTAAGCAATTAAGCATCTGCGTCAGTAATTACAGGCCGCTTCTTATTATAGTTTAACTAGCAGAATTACCCAGCTTTGCTCGGGTGAAGAAATGTTGTCCCTTACTAAACATTTACCTTAAATTTCGATGAAGAGAAATGAAACTGCAATCCTTTAGTCTTCAACCCTTTCCAATGTCAATCCAGTATAGCTGTGGCCACTTCGCATTTGCCATGTCACAATTTCTAATCTCCACATACCAAATACATCTTAACACGATGAGTGGTTTCTCTTATTTGTGTATTTACAAATTTGTAATATTTTTGTTTTATCCCGGTACTATTGAAGAAAAGACTTGTATACCTCGCATAAATCTGAGCACAATGCCACAAATCTTTCTTATAGCTTATACGGTTTCCGAGGTATCCATGTTTGTTTTTTCATTCTATATTGCTAGTCGCTGTTCTGGCGAGTAAGGCTAAATTCAAGTCGACATTCGACAACTGCCGAATTTCATTCGCCAAATGACGAGTGCCGACCAACATTGGAGAGTGTTGTCTTCCAAGGTCGAGGATTCCACTCGGGACAGTTTGACATTTAAGTAAAAAATAATAATTACGGTAATGGAACTAGCCTACGTTTGCATTTATCTCTACTGTTACCGAACCCATTTGGCTTTTCGTCCTGTTATTACTTTTGTTTTAGCTTCCCTTAAAATTTGTTTGTGGTTGTGGTGGTTGTGCGGTGATTGAGCTCTACTAGCAGTTTAAAACTAATGTGACATGACAAGTATTGCTCGAAAGGGAACCCTGGTAAAGATCCTGACGGATTTGCTAACAAGAGTAGTGAGAAGTTACAGTACGCTCTCAGCAGTTATGGAATTTATTCTGGACTATTTTTTAAATTCCCTTGCCCGAGGATTTCTGATTCAAATCCCTGGCTTTTCCCCTTTCTGTATTGACTACTTTGCATTTGTAAAATACCTGTCAATGTTTTAATAGTTCACTGAAGCAAAAATTCTGTATAATTACACACCTTTTCGACAACCGTTTCACGTAGCTTTGACAATAATTTTTTTTTCTTTCAATAAGTTTATTGAGGATTAATGTCCTCTTGTGTTAAAGGTTAGGTTAGTTACCTTGGTTCGAATTGGACCTGGCGGTAGGGATGTACCAAATATTCTGTAATTATTCGGTATTCGGCCTATTCGGTCAAAAATTCAAGTATTTGGTATTTGGCCAAGTATTGATTTTGGCCGAATAGTGATATTCGGCCGAATAGTGTTAAGATTTGTTCGTATTCGGCCGAATATTTTTTAGTGTATATTAAATGCAATTGTGTTAATGTACGAACTTTTAGCTAAGCATTCAGTTTTCGGTTGTGAGGAGTTGTTTTCTGACAAGATGGAAAAATGATCAAATATGTTTGATTTACAAGTACTCGGCAGAGCATTCGGCCAAATAAGTAAATTTTTTGGTGCCGAATATTCGGTACTCGATATTTGTATTCGGTGCATCCCTACCTGAGAGGCAAGGACGTTTCACCAGGAAACTTATTTTTCTATGGCTTTATTTTCTGCAGTTTTTTCATGGTCCCCCCCCCCCCCCTCGATTCAAGAGGTGCAAACCTGGGATTCGAACCGGTAAACTACTTATCATTGCTGGGGGCCAAGGTAATGCCAGAATATATCCCATGCCTGGTGAAAGAGCAGGATAGTCTCATGCACTACCCTGCCTGGCAGTGTCCGGCAGGTAGTTTGCCAGGGCCCTCCAGTCACCAACCAGATCAAGTTCCACGTTTTTAAGTTTTGCAAATCTCCCAAAAATGCTTTGAAACCCACAAAATTGTTCAAAACTAGCTACTTCTGCCGCGTTTTCAACCAAGAGTGACTTTCATGCTACTTCATCAGGCCCTTTTTAGCACTGAAAGCTTATATAAGTGCCGTATCGGTTTCTGCAATACTTGTTTTTCATACCTGCGTCTTGTTGATTTTTGTGTAGTTTCAGGGCGCGTTCTTGACGAGTTACACTGCACCAATGCTTTTTGTCGTCATCATTGTGTTGTAATGAAATTACATTAGTAAACTTGATGAATTACTTGTTGCAGCAAGAATAGCTGTTAAAATTAACCGTAAACGGTAGATATTGACCGGTAGCAGGTGTAAGCTGTACCGTTTTGGGTGGCAATTAAGGCAACAGCTGCGTTCCAAGCTAATGGTCTTAATTCGTTCTTTTCACTGTTCGACGTCAGGCTGTGCTTTTGTTAGTTGCTTCCTTCAAGGGATTTTGCCTCCAAACGATATATTAGTTTCTTCGATAGGTAGTACAGTTATTGGGTTTTATTAGTCGAGTCAGACTCGTATACGAACGGTTTGTCTGTCTGTATGTCTCTTTGACTGTTCACGATATAACGTTGTAACGAATTATCAGATTTGTGACGAATTTTGTACACAGATTCTATTAGGGGTTTGGTCGGTTCAGTTTTTTGACTTTGGTTCCGGTTTCGGTTTTCATGCCCACAAAACCTCGGTTTCTGTATCGGTTTTTGCCACCCTCCACCCCAACCAGATATTTCTATTTTTTTCCCTTGTAACAGTAGTATTACTAGCTTCTAACTCACTCCTGCTTTCACTTTCAGCAGCGTCATAGACCATGGGTCTAGCTGTGGCACCATTTTTCTTTATTTTGTTTTTAATGACTGCGAGCTTTGCGTAGAAAATTACAATTATTAACAAATTTGAAACAACAAATCAATCTTTCATTTTTCGAATTTTTTGAATTTTTCGAAAAACCGACACAAAATCCGAATCGGTTTTGGTTTTCAGTAAAAACCGAAAATTCGGTTTTGGTTACTGACCCATTCCTAGATTCTATCCCACATTTCTAGCCCGAAAATTGATCGAATCCATCGGTGGAATCCTCAACTACAGTTTGTTCCACATTATGTTTGCAGGAAACTGACTGACTGACACCACGTTTCCTTGCGTTGTGAAATAACAAATCTTCATTCTCAAATGAAGTTATTTGGCTCGAGTAGATTGGAAGACTCATCCAAGTTACGACCCCCCCCCCCCTTTTTTTTCTTCTTTAAATAACTGGTAAGCGAACAGCACGACATTACTGGCAGCTAAGGCTGTCAAGATACTCGAGCTATTCACAGCCAACAGAGCTATCTCAGTGGGCTTCCTTCACACTTCCGTCGCCACTTCCGAGTCGAAACAGAACAGCTCCATCTGTCTATTAATTTCGGTAGTCCCCCCCCCCCCATATTTCTGCTCCTCCCTAGGTGTATTTAATCTGCTAATACAGTGGAATAATAGCTGTTATTAGTATTAGTTCACGTACCAAGCCTTATTGCTGTGGCTCAAACGGTTTCCGAGATGTTATGTTCGGACGGGATTTTAGGGGCCACCTTCGAGGGGCCGCAGTGCCCTTAGGAAGCATTTCCGGACCCATGTTTATAGGACTTTTTAACCTTTTCAACCTTCATTTGTATGGTGGAAGTCATCCTGAAAGTTTCTACATAGGGTTTAGAAACACCCTATACAGGGTGAGGCAACTGAAGTGTCCGGCAACAATGTCTTCTAAAGACGTGTAATTAGCTCAAATCAAAATACCTACCAATACTAAGCATACCCGGGCGGATGTAATGTCTGTTGTAAATATGACCTTGAAAGATGCTTTCAAGGTCATTCAAAAGTTAACTCCGAAACTATCCAAGATAATGGCATGAAGTAAATTAGAAAGTTGTTTAGGATCATGAACCCAGGCCAACACAGAAAACGTAACAGAGATCGTGCCATAAACAAGGGAGATATGGGCAAAACAATGTGTGTAGTGCAGGAAAGCCGGTCAAAGGCAAGCAATACGTTATTAATAATTGTACAGCTGCCTCCTGGCTGGTTTCACTGTAACTAATTGTTTCGCGTACGATCTAGGGAAACTCGAGTATCAACGGTTAAAATGACCTTGGGGAATGCGTTCAAGGTCATCAAAAACGCATCTCTTTTATGAAGCAAGATATGAAATAACTTCCAAATAGGAAAGTGCTGACCACCATGCAGTTAGTATTATTGCCAAGCAAGACTTTATTGCCTGATAAGGAAAATAAAAGGAACATCTCTCTCATTTGAGGATGTGGCGAATGAAGCCCCAACTGCTAAAACAACCTTTATGCTAATTACAAATTAGTATGTATTTACATAATAATCATGGCTCCATACACAAGTGAGCAGTATGTTGAGATAATAATTTATGGTGAATGCAACAGAAATGCAACACGGGCTGCCCGAGAGTAGGGACAAAGATTTCCTGGTGTGCAGCAACCTTCGAGGAACACTATTGTACGACTGAGCAAACGGTTCTGCATCACTTAAAAAACGACCACCACGTGAATGGCCACGACCTGCCACAAATGATACTAATGCAGCTGCCGTAATAGCGTATTGTCAATTAAATCCTCATACGAGTTCAAGGGCGATTTCGCATGAAAGTGGACTAAGTCAGTGATCAGTGCTAAAAATCCTACGGAATCACCATTTTCACCCTTACCACATGCAATGTCATCAAGGACTTGAGGAACGTGACTATCCAGAACGTGTTGACCTCTCCAACTGGTTACTGAACAAAGTACAGGAAAGTGAGAATTTTGTTGACAACATCCTGTACTCAGGCGAATCTCAATTTACACGCGATGTCAACACGCATAATTGTCACTATTGGAGTGTGGATAGCCCGCACTGGCTCTGGGAAACACGACACCAGGTTAATTGGCGCGTCAACGTGTGGTGTGGTATAATGGAAGTCCGGCTGGTGGGCCCCGTTTTCTACTAAGGTACGTTAACTGGGGCTCGGTATTTGCAAATGATCTTGCAAGAAGTGGTTGAACCCTTTGTGGACAATTTGCCACTTGCTAGACGACGTGACATGATGTTCCAACTTGATGGTGGTCCCCCTCACTGTCACGGTGATGTCCGCGACTACATTAATACGTTGTTCCCAGCTGCATGGATCGGACGGGGAGGACCTGTTAGATGGCCAGCAAGGTCTCCCGATCTGTCGCTACTTGACTTTTTTCTTTGGGGGCACGTTAAGGAACAGGTTTATCAAACATTGCCTGCCAGTATTAATGACCTGGAGAATAGGATCCGTGAGTGTTGGACACTTCGAACACATCCTACATTGATTAGTTTCCCACATCCTCAAATGAGAGGGATGTTCCTTTTATTTTCTTGATCAGGAAATAAAATCTTGCTTGGCAATAATACTACCTGCATGGTGATCAGCACTTTCCTATTTGGAAGTTATTTCCTATCTTGCTTCGTATACGAGATGCGCTTTGGATGACCTTGAACGCATTCCCCAAGGTCATTTTAACCGTTGATACTAGAGTTTCCCTAGATCGTACGCGAAACAATTAGCAGTTACAGGGAAACCAGCCAGGAGGCAGCTGTACAATTATTAATAAGGTATTGCTGCTTTCCTGCACTACACACATTGTTTTGCCCATATCTCCCTTGTTTATGGCACGATTTCTGTTACGTTTTCTGTGTTGGCCTGGGTTCATGATCCTAAACAACTTTCTAATTTACTTCATGCCGTTATCTTGGATAGTTTCGGAGTTAACTTTTGGATGACCTTGAAAGCATCTTTCAAGGTCATATTTACAGCAGACATTACATCCGCTCGGGTTTGCTTAGTATTGGTAGGTATTTCGATTTGAGCTAATTACACGTCTTTAGAACACATTGTTGCCGGACACTTCAGTTGCCTCACCCTGTATATAGTCTGCCTGTATGGACATAACTTTTCCCCACATAGTCATTAGCAATCATCAGATGACTTCCGGAATTTATAAGCCCGTTTTTTGGTTGGTCGGACTTTGTATTAGTCTGGCCATTATAGCAGACTTTTTTTGACCACTTCGCTGTGGCTTGCTCGATTTGTAAGTTCCCAGAGACCCTTCTCACAGTTCAGTGCATGTTGGGATTGAGGATAAGTATATTTTCTTCCTGCTTGGTAGTTTTCTGCCGTTTGGCGACGATGATGAGCTGACAAACTCTTTTTCAATTCACTTAGAATTTTTATTACGGATGAATATCTGTGGGTTCAGCTTTTGATGAGTCCATTGTTTGCTAGGTTGTAAACCGTTTTTCTTACGCAAATTCCGATGATGTCATAAAACTGCTGCAGGTGGCAGCTGCTGTGAAGGTCAAGGCCGAAGACTGCTTTCTCGAGATGGTTTTTTTCCTTCTTTCTTTGAAGTTGTGGTGTAGGTGGTTCGTTAAATAACCTTTTCGAGTCTGTGATTGGGTACAGTTTCATGCTAGAATTCAAATGAATTGAATGTTGCATATTTGAGATGTTCTGAAAATAGAACTAAACGTTGGTGTTCAGAATTACAAAATCCTGCAGTGGCCATAAATTCGTATTTTATGCAGGTTGTTGTTACAGGTTGTGGTTGCAGTCGTTGTTGCAGGTTGTTGTTGTTGCCAAGTCATTCGTTGGAATAGAGTAGGTTCTTACCAGGAATCTGGATTAGTTCAATTAGAATTTAAGAAATAAGAATTTATTTGATAGGATTTGGTGCAGTAAATAAATGTGGTGGCAATGAATTTAATTGTTTGTTAGGTGACATTGAGTTGCTTGGAATTAAATTTGATTTCATAATAAATTTGACGCGTCATTTATTGAATAGTGAGTGTCGAATATACACATGATCCTTCTTTAGGGTGAGGGGAGTTGCCGATCCTTTTACGTTGGTACAGAGGCCACGAGTTACCAATTAGAAAATATGCAAATGACTAAGACGGTATGGTTAGCGAAAAGAAAACTAATCAGTCGACTGTATTTGATTCGAGCTTTAATTAGCTCTGAATCCACGTTAAGGATTTTTCTGCAGGTGCTACAAGCAGAATTGAAGTTTTGCTCAATACATTCCGTCTCTGGTAGGTTATGCACTTTTTGCTGATCCGTCCGTACAATTCCCTAACTTGTGACCCTATGTGTAGCTTTTCCTTTAAAGGGCAATTACATCCATTTTGACATGCATGTTTTACTTTTGGATCACTTACACAATAACTAAACACAAGAATTGCGGTAGGAATACGTTACGTACGTCCGATACAACGTTTAATTACTGCATCACCAACACGACACGGAGACCGCCATTGTTTTGCTGGAACGCTCAGAAATTAATGCCGACAGATGGTGCTTATCGATTTCGACTCACAGCCGATGGAGATAGCTCTGTTGGCTATGAGTAGCTCAAGCGTCTGACGGCCTTAGCTGGCCGACGGTATCAGCTAGAGCGGACGCTTGAGCTCTCACAGCCAACGCAGCTATCTCAATCGGCTACGAGTCGAAATCTATAAGCACCATTTGACGGCATTAGTTTCAGCGTGTCCCAGCAAAACAATGGCGGTCTCTGTATTGTGTTTTGGTGATGCAGTAATTAAACGTTGTATCGGACGTACGTAACATATTCCTACTGCAATTCTTGTGTTTAGTTATTGTATAAGTGATCCAAAGTAAAACATGCATGTCAACATGGATGTAATTACCCTTTAACTTTATCCCATAGCGGTGTAAATACTGCAGGAGTTTTGAATATTGCACGAGACTTGATTCACCCTGCATACGTAGTCAATTTAGCTCCATTCAAGTTGAAATCGTGCAAATCACTAATTCGGACTTCGATGCGGTTATGCCTAAATGTGTTTCATATTATGGCTGCAGAGGCGTGAGATTTATATTGCTTTTTCACCTGTTCAGTTACGGTGCAACTAGGTTAAAAATTGAACTTGTGTACAATTATTAGTTAATATAACTTGATAAATCCGTTTCCCACCATGATGTCTGCACACTTATAATTCTAGTGACTCTTACATCATGTTGAGAAAAGTAATGCTGGCAATGTTAAACTCATCCTATTTTCAACTTTAGACGTTTAGAGGGGGGGGGGGATATGCCAGAATAGATTCCATATGTGCTGACGTAAGCTGGAAGTCTCGCACATTACCACAACAAAGGAGCACAATCTTCAGACTTCTGCTTAAACTTTCGGTGGATTAGCCGACCACGTCATTAGAAGTGTGGTCACAACACAGCAAAAACTTCTTTCACATCAAGTAGCGACGGCATTCATTTTGAACCACTTCAATATGAACGCCGTCGCTACACAATGTGAAGGAAGTTTGTGCTGTTTTGTGAGCGTGCTTCTGATGAAGGTGGTCGGCTTATCCACCGAAAATTTAAGCAAAGCTTGTGTTTTTGCCTTTATGATGGCCACATATTACTACTGCAGTCGCTGGTATTTTCGACTCTCTCTCACTAACCTGTCAGAGACTTTACTAGGGCTTCCGTTCCACTCACCAACCAGATAAACTACTTCAGGCAACTACTCATTGACTACTTGGTCTCCAAGCCAAGAGTTTGCCAGAGATCATGTCAACGACGTACGTACTCATGGGACTTGAAAAAAGCCGTATTGTGGTGTAACCTACGGCTTGGTTGGAAGGGGTTACAGGCATGTTGTTACAGTGATTTCAT
Source organism: Lithobius niger (assembly GCA_023313725.1). Classification (NCBI taxonomy): domain Eukaryota; kingdom Metazoa; phylum Arthropoda; class Chilopoda; order Lithobiomorpha; family Lithobiidae; genus Lithobius; species Lithobius niger. The sequence continues at coordinate 12,416 of JAHWFP010139822.1, read as the reverse complement.
CACACAGAATAGTATTTGCATGCCGTGCTGCCCCTTGCTGCACCCACCGCTTTCACACGAAATAATGTTTCCATGGCTTGTCGTGCAGAAGGGAGCCACTATGGCTGCTTCACAAGCGGCTGCTGCTGACATAAGAAGAGAGGTTGGTTCTCCTATGGTGTGGAATGACATGACCTAGCTTGGCTCGGCCCTCTATGGTGCAGACCTAGCTTGGCTCGGCACGCGTTAATTATTCCGTGTGAAATCTGAATAAATGCCGTGCCGCTGTGGACTTCAGTGTACTTCAAAATTCCGCCACCAGTTGTAGATCAAACAAACGAGGCCGACTATGAATGGCCTCCCGGACTTTTAACTGTCGGAAATCAAATCGCGCTGGCCTCCAGTACCACCTGAATGGGCCGACCAACAACAGACCCAGACTTAAAATCACCTTTTGTCTGAATGTTTGGCTGTTGTGTGTAATGCGGTTTTTTAATACTGGGATATAAATAAAGTAAGTTGCAAGTATTCCACGGAATATGGCAGAAATGAAAAACTAATCCTTTTAAGGCTTTAAAGATTGAATTTTTTTCCAATATCTCCACTAGTCGCTTGCTGTAGCTAAAGACTGACTAAAATCGGTTTCAGCCAGAATAAAAACAGCAGCTAGCTCTACTTGCTTGCCTTCAATAAATGGTAATTACTGTTCCAATTTATATCAGATTGCGTATGTATTAGAAGTATGTCACAGCCAAACCAAAATTCCAATTGCATTGCTTTACAAATTTACGAATGAATTCAGAAATGGTCCGCTGATGCCAATAGTGTATTTGATGGCTAGTTAGATAGTATACATAAGATATTTCGACACTTCCCGTCATTACGAAGCAAGGTGTACGTAGTTAATGATGTAGTTTCCTGCTTTCTGTCATCAAAAGAATGAGTGCGTAGATCGTTGGTGGCAGCCATCCTGGTTGTCATGCATTTCCTTTAAAACCTGCCTTATGCCAGGAGATCTGTACTGGAAAGTGCTGCATTTTGATTGAATTGGCTTTGGTACGTAGGACGTACGCGTTTGTGGATGTAACACATTCCTCCTTCCTAGATGACTAATACACACTTCCTGCACGTGCTACAATTTTTGACCAGTGTTCATCTCAAATCAGTCATTTGAATGCAACATTCCTTACTGCAGTGGTGCCCCATCTCCTCAATGGCTGTGAAGGCCCCCCCCCCCCCCCCCCCCCCCCGCACACCAAAGTAAACCCAAGTTGTCGAGTGCAATATTGCTGTGGTTCCTACTTATGGAGTTTCGGGGGGTGGTGGAGGCACCGCACCCCTTAAAACTGGATAAAATTTGAATTTAGCGTGGGGCGGGGGGTTGACCATGACACTTTAAGGGGTGCCCCTGCGGTGTTCTACAGGTTGGACCTAAAAAAAACCTTAGTTCTTTTTTATAATTTCGAAAAATCTACATTTTCAGGATTAAAATTTGATTTTGGATTCAGAAGAGTGGTTCCTACTTGAATTTTTTTTGAAAACTTAGAAAAGATTTTGCTATCCCCAAAATCTGTCTTGTCTTAACTGTCTTAAAAGTTACTTGTGCTTTTTAAGTGATCCACTGACGCATTTGTAATTTCAGATGATAATCGATAATTACAGTTAACCTTGCTAAGATCTGAAAATAGAATTAACTTGTTAAATAAACAAAATTTCGAACTCTAAAGACTGCTGATGGTTCGAATTTCATGTGAAGGAGCTGCTTGTGCGGTCCTTTGGCGTTGGCGTGGGAGTTGGCTTCCTTGACTCTTCTCTGGAAAAGAAAATCCCATAAGCTTGCAATTCCATGCCATGACACGATAAAAGTGCTACGTATCGACATTGCATTGGTTGTCGTTAGAATGGCCTAATGGAACTCATCCGTGAAAAGAAAGTGTTCTATTTTTTAGTTTGATTTTTTCAGTCCTTTTTCTAAACCGTGAACTTGCATTGAGCGAAGTTCTTTTGCTTTATAGGAATCTTTGTGTATACGTAGTGTGAGCCAAGAAGTTTGCAGTAACGTATAGGCTAACCCATTATATGGATGTTGGGGACTTTTTTTTTATATAAATAATAAAAATATAAAGATTTATGTAATCGGTTTTATTTATTTAACTTGTTAGTGAGCCTATTTTTTATTAAATAGTTATAGTACTTTCTTTTTTTTCAAACGTGTTGTGTTGAATTAAAATCATGTAACAATCAAAACAATGCCACGCCATTTTTCTCAAAATCTTATCCAAGTCCCCGAAATCTTATCTAAGACCAGAAAATGTAGCCAATCTATTCAGATTATTAACTGCGTATTTTGTATGGTAACCAGAAGTTTGATAAGAAACACGTAACTGTGATATTTTTTTACTGCTAAGTTTGTCTTCCTCTAATTGCCACTACGAATTCCTGTGATTTTTTTTTCTTGTCAGCCGTGGGATTCTATCCGATATTGAGTTGGTTTGGAGACCACGACGCTAACCACTGCAGCGGTGCGTGCTCGCTATGCTCGAGGTACCCAGGGGTGGTACTTTGGGTCGTGCGTTTGGACTTTTTATTTTTTAAGTTTTTTACTGTCTTGTCAGCCATAGACATTTGGGAACGTTCGCAGTTAATGTGTTATAGTGAGTGTTCATGTACAATCAGAAGTATGCCAACTTTAAATCACTTACACCTAATTTCATTTTTCTTAATTATCTTTAAATTATGGAGTGAATCGAAATACTTACTAGTTTCCCGTGTATTTGCGGGATTGATCTATATGTATGCAGTTCTTAGCGCAGCAATGGATTTTTGCAGCAGCCAAAATGCAAACAAAACAATTTAAGTAACTTTAAAAGGTGGTTTCCGTTGTCCTCACAATTAAATTAAACACTTGAAAAATATAATTTATTAAAATCTGCCAACCGTGACGTTTGCGTGAATAAACTTGTATTGTGTGTGTGTGATGAAAGGACGATTTCACATAATAAAAACTTTTACTATACATTCCTGGGAAGTTGGCAATGTTTTTGAATATTGTTTGTGTCAGCTATGGTCTGGGGCTATTTCAAGTTAAAAAGGAGAACGGATGTCGTTTATTTCAATAAGCTTAAGTCTAAGTCTAATTCTGAATTCTCATTCAGGGGTCATGGGACCCTTGAAATGGTGTCCACATTGTGAGTGCTACACACAATCAGATTTTTTCTAAATTCTGAAGTCTGTATCTTTATGGTTCTGGTTGGGCAACAATTTGTGTGCCACTTCGAGGGTTTCCGACACATACGTAGATGTTCAAATTGTGCCAGATTTGATTTCCTTGTTTAATTTTGTAGATTTATGTTGGGAATATTAAGAGGATTAAGTGAGACAAAAAAAATGCAAAAGAACGATGTTAAATCCTGGCCATGGCATTCTTGAATTTATTGTTTTGTTTTGTCCAGATTGAGGGTCAAGACCAAACTTTCTTTGACAAAAAGAGTAATTCGTGCTCAAAATATTTAGTAGTTTATCATTAAGATATTTATTTTGCAAGGATATTGCATATCCTTTCTTTTGAAATCTAAGCGTAACAGACATAAACTTGGATTGTTTTTTGTTGGGGGGGGGGGGGGGGTTGGTGAACTCTAGTTCAATGTTTATTATTTAAGTAACGTTCAAGAAGTTGTATGGTAAAACCTCTAGCTGCGTAGCTATCATATATTTGTTGTGGTGTGATCATGATGAGCACCCCTGGAAGATCTACAGGAGCTGTCACCAAAGTTGAATGGTCTTGAATCAGTTATACATGTGACCTTCCTGTATCGAGTTGATATGCGGAACAATATCAAATTAGTTGATAAAGGAGATAAAAATGATTGCCTTTCGTCGAGCTCATGTTGATGTCATGATGGTTGATTTGTGTTTTCAGATATGTGGATTATGGAACCACACAAACAAATTTATCAAACACCGGAGAAAATTAGTGCTAGTGCTGCACCCGATTACCAGACTTAAAAAAAAATATGACAATCAAACAGTGCAGCTCTGCAAAGGCTTTACTGTTAAACTTTACTCGATAAAAATTAATGTTACTTAGTGATCAAGGAACACTTTTGTGTTTTGTTTAAACCATATTTCACACACGTCTAGTGTGTTAAGGGTAGGCCCTAGCTCGGAAGTAATGCTGAATGTAGTAGCGGTCATGTTAAATGAGCTTATTGCATTTTACCTTTAAATTTTAAAACTCGGACTGGCCAAGCAAAAAACTGAACTGGCGCCTTTCAATTTAAAGACTGGCCTTACCGCTCAGCGATGACAAGACAGGGTTGGTATGAACATCTAAAGGTCACAATTAGAATTTCCAACTGGAGCAGTCCGACATTTAAAAGTCCGAAGGGGAGCGAGTTCGAATTAATAGCTTTTTTTTCAACTGCTAAGGTTGTGTCATAGGAAAGAGTGGGACAATTTTGCTAGGAAATACTTAACGGGATTTTTTCTATTTGCCACAGCCGACTTTTTTTTTTTATAAGCATGAGCACATTTCCAGGCCCTTCTTTGCCCGATTGTAGAGGGGTGGACTGAAGCCAGGATTGAATATTGGGCCTCCAGTATGTATGACATTCGTGCTAACTATTTAGCCACGCTGACCTAAAATAAGTTCTCAACTCTTGATTGTGTTACCTCAAGTAGTGTATAGACTGGTGTGATACCTAATTCTAGCATCTCTCAATTGCCAAATTCTCTGTTCTTCAGTACTTATTGCCTTGCTGATGCAAAATCACAACTCGAAATAAACATAACATCCTAGCATCCCACGGCCAATTTAAAGAAATGAAGTTCTTTCAGCAGTTTTACCCATCCCTTTCAGACCAACATTTGTTTGTTTCCCATTCTTCCTATCAATCAACTTGTGCACCCAAGTGACCCAACTCTCAACCACCAGCTCAAGTAGGAGTGTAAGATGCACAACTCTTCCCAAACGGCCTCTTGATACCCCGTTCGGAGCGCAGGCTTTTAATTCGGAATCGAGAGAAATGCGGGTCGAATCCGGATTAGTTTGCTAGACCCGTTAGGAGTGAAAGCACGGTGAAAAGGGGTTAATTGCTAGTTTCTCAACCGCTCACCAGAATACGTCATTGTCGCTTAATTAACGAATTGTCGCTTCAACACCGTGGTGCCACCTGCCCATAAATCGTAAACTTTATAATTTTAAAATAATGGGTGCTGGCAGTTGTATAAACTCCCCTTGCAAATGAACATTTGAGTAAACAGTAAACGAAACGTGATTGCCACCTGGTGATGTAATGTTGCTAATTCGGGATTTGACCCACATTCGTGTCCGGAGCCCACACTCGAGTGAAGTGATGCGAAGTGAAGCATGTTCGATCCACCTACCAATGCGGATTAGTTTAACTGGGATACAATCCACTTTAATTGGGATGTGTCCACACCGTTCGGAGCGCTTTTACAAATCGCACGCGGATTAAAGATTGAACGGGGTATTCGAGTGGGGAGGAGTGCAAATTTTTATAAGGTACACATCGCTACTTCACGCTAACAAGGTGATGTAGTGCAACACTTTGACACCTAAGAGCCAGGTCTGATGGAAGATGAACGGTTTAACAACAAGACACAAAATGGTTTCCCTGTTTGTTGTAAGTCATCAAAAATTCTCAGTACAAAGTATACAATGCTGGACTTTGAAATTTTACGCTTCTTGTTGCCCCGAAGGCAGAAATGGGTGCGACGTGCGACTAAGTCGCAGATAATCTGGCACAGTGGCAGACAAAACGTGCCGTTTTGACCAAATTTCTACCGTTTCGCCAATTTTTGACCGATTTGGACATTCCAATACACCATTTTAATGGTCTCGACGAGACCTTTCCGTTAATGGAAAAGTCAGATCAATAGAATAAAGCACTGAGAAGTTATTCAGTAAAAACCAATAAATATGCACGTAGCCATACGAAAAAACAGATAAGCTGCAGAAAATTTTTCCCTGACAACTGGTGTCGCAGACAGTGGCAGAAAATTCTGCTGTGGGGCTTGTTGCCCAACGTCTTCCAATTGGCACTTTGTCATTCTCCCTTTCTTTCAGTTTTGTCTTAGGGGTATGACTAGATCCTGTTGCCTTGTCCCCTAATTGCAGCTTTATTTTTCTTCACCTGACAAGCGGAACATTTAGTCTACTGTGTATTAATAAGCAAGTGTACTTAAACTAATTTAATTTTTTGATTTAGTGATTTTGTTTGTATTGTTACAGAGAAAACGTGGTGGAGCACTGCGTGAAGTGGAATGCCAGTTTCAGTTTTATGTGTAAAATGAGTGCCAGTGCCAATACAGGATTATTGGATACCTGTACCTGCAGGGTCTCCATAAGAAAGGTAAGAAATTATCACTATTAATAGAGTACAACTGTGTACTTAAAAAGAGGGGGCTGGGATAAGGGGCTTCGTAGGTTGTAGTTATTTATATGGGGGTTCTCTAGAAGTCAAAAAGGGTACCAAGCTTTGGGGTGAACCCTTAACCGTACAAAGTGGACCTGTACCACATGACTCGAGATGTCTAGACTCTTCATCGAGAACCCAAGTGGACTCTTGACTGAGGTTGTAACTGTGAGCCTTCACTGTAACCCTGTCGTCGTTCATGGAAGGGTACATAGTTCATCTCCAGACTTTAAAACATTCCAAAGCTACCAGCTCTGGTGGACAATAATGACGGGACAAGAGGTTTGGTGTTAGTCTCATGGGTGTCAGTCTGGGCTCAATTTTAACGTTGTTTTAATGGTAAAGAAATTAGCACGTAGGAAAACCTTGTAAATAAGACCAAACGGGGAAAGCCCTAACGAAAGTTAATGAATGAAGGGGTCACAGCGAAAGAATTTGCTTTAGCTTAACACGGGGTAGTCCCCGACGATTGTCTGGCTCGTCGGTGTGCCATTTCGTGACGGAGGCCTCCCACAGAATCACTTGTAACAGTGTCCCTCAGATATGGCTGTAGTGGCCGAAGTATTTCCTCTGGGTTCCTAATTGTTAGTTAGTTTTAAGTAGAAGCTAACTTAAGAACAACTTAGATTGCAGTGCTGCCACCAATGTGAAAAATGAAGAAAAACACTTGAAATTCTGGCTTCTCCAATAAAAGTGAAAAATTGTGAAAAAGTCTAATAAGAACAGCACAAGATGAAAATAAAGACGAAAAAAATGTGTCTGAAAAGTGTGGGAAGCCAAGGTGCGAAAATGTGAAAATTTTAATAAAACGTGTTGTGAAAAATTGTGAAGAAATAAAAATGTGTGAAGTGAAATTTTGTGAAAAACTGTTGCACCCGATGGCAGCCCTGAGATTGCTATCTACCGTAAACACCTACCGTGGTTACCAGTAGAGAAAATCGCGCATTCGACCTGAAAAAGGTTGAATGACTTGAATGGGAATAAAATCGGTAAGGCTGTACCGAACGAGAATTTTTCAGCCGAACCGAACCAAACCGAACAAACCTTAAATAAGCCGAACACCGAACACTTCCGAACCAAACAAAAAATGTACCAAACCAATCTATCTTAAACTAAAATGTAGAAGAACTCTGTTCACAAAGATTCATCAAAGCAAAAGTTTCTTAACACATGTAGGTATTTTCACATGGACTTGTAAGTCCATAGATGTTGAAAATCTGTTTAAACTTGAAAAAATCGCCACTACTTTTACATTTTCCCTTATAACTTCTGAACCGTTAGAGCTAGGAACTTGTAGTTTGGACCAACGGAAAGCTGGCGAAAAAACCTTCAAAATGGTGTATTCAAACATCAAAATCGTCCATTAGAAGTGAAAATATGTTCGGTTTGGTATTTTGTGTTTGAAAGACCGAACACCGAACCGAACCGAACCCCCACTGTTCGGCCATGTTCGGTTCGGTACAGCCTTAAAAATCTGTGACAAAAAAGGCCCAAAAAGGGAAGGGGTCAGGTCTTGTTGAATCCTTCGAGTGACGTGTAAGAGAGAAGTGCAAAGAAGATGTGTTCAATCGAGCTGCTGAATCCAGATGAATACGTAACAAAAGCTTTAAAAGTTTGCAAATGGGGGGAATTGCTCGTAAAAACTAAATTTTATAACTTAATTGCAATTATGCAATTCCTTGGTTTTACAAACCTGAGAAACTTCTACTCTCTGCCACACGATAATCTAGTGTATTATTCGGGCTTACACAGTTGATTCGGCTGAAGGGGGGGGGGGGGGTAGCATTAAAAAACGCATAATCCATTTTCTTCAGTCGAGGGAGGGAGCTTTCTCTATCAAGGAAAAGTCTTCAATAATACGATCATTCACTATGTACTGTGGATTCAATCTAGTATTAAACAAATGTCTTGCTCTCATTTATTCACAAAGTCAGGTTATTAGATCGTCAGTCTCCAAAATCCAACATAATTCAGTTAAACCTGCATTTTCTTACCACACAAACCTTTGTAACTACCAGACTTAAAGGCGATCGCACCAAACAGCAGCTGTAGTTGCCAGGAGAGAGTGATTGCTCATCTGCCTTCCTGGATAAAGTGACCAATCATCTTTGGGAATTGCCCCAAGAAAGAAATGATGGCCAATATGGTAGCCTACGTTTACCAAAGTATAAGTTCTCAGCAGTAGTACAGTAGAGGTGGTGACCACGGGTGTTATTGGTGTTGATTACCACTTCCGGTCCGTCACTTGCTTGTTGTTCACCATCTTGATGGTGTACGTCGCCATTTCTATCTTACGCGACACGTAGCGCGTTAATTGGGCGATAAGTCTATCCACCTGTCTGGGATTTTTAATTTTTGCATTGAGGTACAGATGCATGATAAAGAACTAGATTTGGGCTTTTCTAACATCTGTAATGTGTAACACAGTGGCAACCTGACCAGTGCAGTGACTGAGGTTGGCGCTAATGCCTAGTTGTCTACGCACTATTAAGCCTTGATTTCTCAGTCGTTTTTCAATATTTTCCACTCAAATTTAGTATATAAGGATAAGCTTTTGTTGGACGTGGTGAACACGTGCTGTAGCAACTTTTTTTTTCCTATTTGTCACATCGGGGATCTGGACTTCAGCTGGAATTTGATTTTAATTTTTGGCTTAGGTGGTGGACTTGTACTGTGGACATGTTTCTTACTATCTGTAAAATACTAACCTCTAGTATGTGACACTAGGGTCTTTTTGCACGAACACACGGGAAAATCTCCCCGACTCCAACATACAACGCAGTTAATTATTGAAAAATTTCGGGCAGGGAATACAAACGCCGGCGATTCCCTAACGAAAAGCAAAAAGAGCAGACCAAAAACCATACGTCTGCACTGTTCCGTACCCAAAAACGAAGTGTCATTGTTGGGCTGGCGCTGGCTTGTTGGAGGCAACTATTGTTGCGCACCAAGTGGCAGATAGGCTAACCTCATTGCATTGCAAGTTTTGCAGGTGTTTTATACTTTTAAGGGGTTAAAAAAATCGGGTAGAAAAGCAAATCGAAAACGATTTTAGCACATACTAGACGTAAGTATTTTAGGATAGTAAAAACTAATTTTAATCAATTTAAAATTGTCGTTTATTCAATAGTCTCAACAGACTAAACCATATGTCCTAGAAAGGTGATTCGTAGCTCTTTTGAAAAACAACTTTCGCAGATGTGCCCTTTATAGAAATAGAAATTGGTCCGGCCTTTTAGGTTGGTATGTCAAAGTATCACTAATAAGAAAACTAAAACGAACTCATTTGATGTTAGGGAGCATAGCTGATCCGGCGTCAAAACTACAAAGTAACACAAATTAACTTTCCTGTAACGTTTCCTGTAGGCAACACACTTTTGGGGCTAAAATTTTAAGTGTTCTTCAGTCAAGTTGTCTACTTTCCGTTCACCACCCTGCTGATGATAGGCCTAAGTATATAATTTTTCAAGATTTCAAGCACTGCCCGACATTTCCACATTTTCAAGGACTTGTGTGAATGCTAAATAACCTGTAGAGCTGTGCTAAGCTAAGCACACTAAGACGATTAGTTTTTAACCATTTTTCAACGATGGCGTTTAGCCATGCTAACCTATTGTATGCAAGAGTAAAAATGGTAAATATATTTGAATACAGCCGTAAGATTTCACGTGGACTAAACAGTACAGCAACACTTGTGTTTTATTGTTTAAAAATGAGTATTTGGGTTCGTTTGCTGTTTTTGCTTCGTACCAGTTAAACCTTATCTTGAACATCAAACGAGTTGGATTTTGTTCTTAGCCAATGGAGAAGTTCGAAACAGAGCAACAATGAACCGAGTTCAAGTTAGTTGTACAACAGTTATCCCCTTCACCATAAGATGGAAATGAAATATGACCGTTTTACCGCATTGTTGGTAAAACTGTTATCTATATTTATAGGACTATTTTTTTCACATTTGCAATGAGTAACCATGTCCCTACATCTTTGCTAGTAGGTTGCTTATAGCGAGTCTACTCCAGATGGGATCTGGATAACTTGCAAACCCACTGCATCCGATCTAATCCCGCCTCCTTGGTTGTGTTTCTGGCCAACATCATTTTTTTTTGCCACATGTGTGTCATTTATCAAGCAGAGATACATAGCTTGTAATTTTAAGAACATACATCCCCAGCCATACATCTGGGGGAGGGGGAGCCAGTGTATTTTTTTGCTGATCTAAGCGTCAAGCTATCAAATGGCAGGTGGGAGCAGTTGTGAGAAAGGCAAAAAATGCTGGTTCATTATGCTAGTATACCGAAACAAAAACATAACTTTTGGGCATGTTTTGCCATAACTTAGATAGGTCTTTGTACCGTTGTAAATCAGTCCTGGCTGGTACGTGTGCTGCTCCAACTTTTGCCCTTAAAGTCATCCAAGAAAAAACATCTGAAGCAGATCAACGAATTTATTTTAAAATGTACGTTATTTAATGTGTATTTTAAAGTTACACTATTAATAGAACATAACTGTCCACTATTTTAGTTTTATTTCCGTCATTGGTGGCTATGCAGTATTTACGTAGGTTATGAATGAATGTACCAAATGTATCGCACGTAAGGAAAAACTTGAAACCAAGTACCCGTCACAGCATTCGGGGATTCCATTGTGTTGAATTCTGATCATACATCAATACGCAGTTGGATGACGCTGGTTCGATTCCCAGTTACACGACAGTGACATTTTTTCCGTCAAGGTGGATGCTGACTGGGCTTCAGTGCAGTCCCCAGCTGCTACGCGACAGGTGTGTATATCTTCTCAGTGCAGTTTTCGTATCTCTTACAACAGGATTGTCATTGTTAAAACTGTAATGTTGGCGTTCCAGTCTCGCAGGAAAGCCAACAATGGAAGTAAGCGCCTTTTATGTTTACAAGTTTATGTAACTTCGTATCGGCGCAGCTTATTGGTGCAGCATTAAACGGTTTAAAGTTATGGGAATATGTCTGGAATTCGACTAATACAGAGCAGTTGTGGGAATATGTCTGGAATTGGACTGATGCAGGGCAGTTGTAGGAAATATGTTCAAAATTCGACAAACGGGGCAGCCTGTATGTGGATTTAGAGGTTTAATACAGTTCGATCGCATGTTAAAAACCTAAAGGTTTAATAGGTTCATTAAACTTGTGAGCATCAATCAAGTTGTCTGAATGGCCCAATACTGTATCAATGAACTTGCACTAATGATGGGTTGCATTGATGGTTATTCTCGAAATGCTTCATGGAACATCGAGGTATGCACTTTTACTTCGTTTTCCCCTTTGTGTGTCTGGGCAAATTAACATGTTTAGTGTTCCGTTACACACGTACTTGATGCATTTTTTCATTATTACTTCCCCGCTTACGGTTAATACAGAGCTGTAGCTCAGACATTTTTTTTATTTTTTGGAGATGGAAATAATTTGTTGCTCCCCCCCACCACCACCACCACCACCACCACCACCACCACCACCACCACCACC
>JAHWFP010139821.1:13603-40387 GCA_023313725.1 Lithobius niger | reverse complement strand
TATCCCATGCTTCATCTGGCAGTAAAGACAAAAACAGAATCTTACTGGTTAAAACTAGAGTGTGCGCGGCCTATCTTGAGTTCGCTGCAGAACGAACACAGATAATCGATTGTACGTTTTTGGTAGCAGAGTGCCTTGTTGATATCCAAAATTGTTACAGAAACAATGGCGGCCGTCGATTAAAGCCGCTCCCTCCAGGAAGACGTAGCCGATCATAAAATACTTCCAGGACTCAAGATACGCCGCGCACACAATAATATTATACGAAAGAAGTAAATCCGTGCGGTGGGCTACAGACAGTGATACGTTGATGTTGTAAACGTTGGCTTCACTGCACTGTAAAAATCATGTTTTAAAATAAACAAAATTTAGAGACATCTAGAAAACGGTTGTAGGCCTACTTTTTTTAGCTGAAAAAAATAACAAAGTCGTTTTACGAATAGCATGTGAAGACGACACCTTTCAAAGCTTAACCTTTTATACAGTGTTGCAGACACGAATACGTTCGAAATAAACTATGAGTTTGCAACACTTTACAAACATGCTTAAAACACATATTGGCAACGGAAATGTTTAAAACATTTTTAACAATAGTGTACCTTAAACAGTAGTGATCTTATTTTATAAACATAATTTGCAAACTAAAACATATGCATTGCGATAAAAACGCTAATGTTTTATTTTAAACACTTTTGTCGCTATTGTTTTAAGCATGTGTTTATAAAGTGTGTTAAATTAAACGCTAGTGTTTTATTTTAAACACATTTCATGCCTGCCACACTACATGTATAAACGATTATGTTTTGAAAGGTTTCTTTTCAGTCTGTGCTATTTGCAAAACGCTTAGGCATACACGTTTTTCAGTTAAAAACGTCTTAACTCTTAAATAGGACGGAAAGTCAAGTGGGCTCGAAAAGGATTTTGTCAGTATGGCTGAGCGGTAAGACCTCGGCATTTGGTTTCAAAGGTCGTGGGTTCTATTCCGTGCTCAGGCAGTCTGACATTTAAGTCCAAAAGGCAACGTAAATAGGTTTGCCTCCGTCTTAACTCGTTTTCTATAGTGTGACCATAATAAGGTTTTGTTTTTGCAATGTAATAAGTATCCTGTTATGACAAATATAGGATATAAACTTTCTGCCCCTGTGTCCGATTTTTTCTGACCGTTATTGGCTGCAGACCAGCTGGGCATCAAATCATCGACATGCCGTCGGCCGAATAAATGTAAAAGTCGTAAGCCTGCCTAATAGATTCCATCCATTGATTTCTTGGAACGTGATTGAATGGCCAGATATTTAGGCCTACACCACCGCTGATTTGTCAGCATCATGTTTTGTAATCACTTGGCAAGTCATTTCCGTCACCCCCACCCCCCAAAATAAGACGACTAACAATTTTATAACACTAGCTTTCAATGAAAAAAAAAAGGGACAAGTTGACGCTTATTTATACTGTACAGGTGCTTTAATTAAGTTTACATACAATTGCTGAATTCCATAAGTTTTTTGGCCACTAGGCTATTTTTTTTTTTTTTTTTTGTAAGGAGGGGGAGGTGGAAGAGAATTTTCCCAGGCGTTCTACTCCCATTTTTTCCGTATAGGCTAATATTTGAAGATGATGATAAACAGTTTTAGATATGGCCAAACTTGAAGATATGAGCGACAAAATGGAATCGTTGGCTCCATATTTTTCTAAGAAATAAGTTAAAAAAAAAAAGAAACGGTTAAAAACGGACGCAGCACACTTCAGCAAATAGTCTGCGAAACTTTCACAAATTTCTGAATAACAATCTATTTGAACAACTGGATCGACGGCTGTGATCGCTGTACGTATAGTGCAATTCGAAACAAGACGCCCAGTGGCGTAACTGAGGGGAGAGGGGGGAAGTGGGCATTATTACCCCCTCCTTCACAACTAGGAAGAAAAGAAAAATAAGGCAATTTTTGCGTTTCAAGGTAGGCCTATTAAAATTGTTGAGACCTGGCACGCGTTCGTCCAACAATGAAGAACGACCATGAGTTTAAGTTCGTTGTTGATAGTACCAAGAATTCATAGGGTTGGGGAGAAGAATTTATGGCTGAGACCCCTTCTGAAACGTCTTAGATTTATTATTCTTAGTTCCGTCATGGTTTTTCGATCAGCGTCTTTTGGGTCTTTTACCCAAAAGACGCTGATCGAAAAACCATGGTTCCGTCTAAGTTTATAGAGGGCGCCATGAGTTTTATATGGAAATTTCTACTCATTTTTCAGCCTAAAATTAAACTAAACTAAACGAAACTAGCTTGTATTTTAATTATTATTTAGTTTAGCTTAGTTGTGATTTAGTTCTTGCTTTAGATTTGGGCTGAAAAATGAGCAAAGATGAGCATGCCAGATGGAAAGCATGGCGCCCTCTGAAAACTCGAACGGAACTAAACCATGCGCAATGGCTGTTTGCCGTGACATCACCATGCTTCAGCCAATGACGAACGAGAACAACGGCTGTTTGGCCGTCTGATTGGACTAGCCCAATCACGTGATATGCACGTCACAGCAAACAGCCATGGCGTGTGGTATAACAGGAATGAATGTAACACGTTTCTATAGGGACTTTTTTCAGTTACAATTTCTCCTCCACAAACCTACACATTTTTGACAGTACTTAGGTACTACATTGTGTACATTGTTTAAAAAAAAGGACCGTAAAACTATCGGATTTTACACTTTTCATCTCATAATTATTGCTAAGTAAAAAAAAAAATGAATTTTATCAATTTGGACCAAAAAAATGTGATATCGCCTCAAAATAAAACTTGTTAAAGATACCCATCAAGCATTTTGGCCGTTTGAAGTCGTGATATCAAACGCCAAGCGTTTCCACCCAGTTAATTCCACCGCCAAACTAAGACTTCAAACGTTGGAAAATACTTTAAAACTGGGCAGTAAACAATTTTCAAATTTTTTTCATTTAACCTTCGAAATATTAGCGGCTACTCGGTGGGACTAACTTGGTGACATAACTTGGCGTGTAATATATCTCGCCTTCAAACGGCTGAAAGCTTGGCGGGAATTCTTCACCAGTTTTGTTTTATGGAGATTTTCCATTACTAAAATCCTAGTTTCCTAAACCATGCGCAATCGCTGTTTGCCATGACGTCACCATGAGTTAGCCAATGACGAACGAGAACAACGGCTGCTTGGCCGTCCGATTGGACTAGCCCAGTCACGTGATATGCACGTCACAGCAAACAGCCATGGGGTGTGGTATAATACGGTCTTGCTCTATTACTTTACGATTCTCTCTGATCCAAGGTATAGCTCAACCTCCATATAAAATTACCCAAAAATAATATTTTTGAACCTATACGTCCTCTGAAGCCAACTTGTGTGAAGAACCGGCTTAATTTTGAACATTAGCTTACTAAACGCTTCTGTAGGCGAGAAAGATTCTACAATAAGGGGATGGGCAAACCCAAGAAATCGAATGGGGGGGGGGGGGACTTCTAATCACGCAAGGGACGGAGATATTGTCCAGAATAGCCCAGAATAGATTCCATAGCCACTGAAGGAGACTGCTATCTATCGCACTACAGCCCTGGTCACACCCAGCAGGGACTTTACCAGGGTCCCCTTTCACGCCACCGACACCGGTTCCCTCAATTATTCACCAGTGTTCTGTACGTAATTGCTTAATTAGCAACGGATAACGTGACCGACTGTGACACATCTCGAGCAGTTGTGTGGGTCGTCCAACACTGATTCATAGTGGAAAATGCGTTCTAATCAGTGGCGTAGAAATAGGCCCTGTAGGCCCTGCACCACAGAACCCACTATGAGGACAAAGGGCCCTCAGATCGACACGCCATACATGGCCAAGTCTTCAAACAGTGATATTGAAATGGGAGGAAAAACTGCGGGCCAATACTCTGAAGATTTAGAAAGTAAATTGTCTATGGTGCCGTCTGTTTTGTTTCTTCTCTTCATAATGAAATAAGCAAACGCAAAACTGTTCAAGATTTGGCACGTTTCTTAATATTGTGCAACATTACACATCCGCATCAAACTAACCAAACCTTGTCACGGCTGAAGTCCTGTTTATATAACACTGTTACTGTGCACTGTGGCAGAATTATCTAAACTGCAGATTCTCAAATTTTACCTTCGATCTGTGATAGGCCAGATCAGGGTGGACTTTACTGAGCACTGAGTGTGAATTGGTCAAAATAAAAGACTTGAACAAAATACTAAACGACTTCGCTCAGTTAAATGCACGAAAGAAAGATATTTCATAAGGTAAAGGTGAAAATAATATTTTTTTTTGTGGGGTGCAACTGAAATGAGGAAAAAATTTTTTTTTAGGGGTCCAGTAATAATAAGAAGTTTAGGCATAATTATTTTTAAGACATGGGGATGGGGGTAGTGAAATCCAAAATATTGCAGGGGAGCCCTCAAGCACCTTGTTAATCCCCTGGTTCTAACGGTTCCGGGAAATCCGCCTTCCGCGACTGCTATTATAGTGGAACCGTAAAACATGCTTCCACAATATTTTTGGGAAGGTAGGAAGAAAAAAAAAAAGATACACCGCAAAATTTAAATAATTTTATTTAAGTGTTAAATAATGTAATTTATGAAAGCTTACCGTGGGTCAGTGGGTGAAGGATTTGAACCGTGACTCACGTGGACGACGAAAAACAAATTGTGACTCTAAACCACCAACGACCCGTGGATAATTTCCAAGTCTGGTTGGCTTTCTTGGATCCTATTTTTTAAACACTATTCCATTGCTCCCCCCCCCCCCCCCCCGCTCACTCTCCTCCCCAGACAAAAAAGTCACTGACGTATAGTTTCTTTCTGTGAAGTTGTCACTTTATCACTTGTTAACAGTAAGCTGTAACAAGTAACTGTAAGCTCAAAAACAACTCTTCCTAAGTAACCTAAATCCTCCAAGTTGTCGACGCGCCATTAAGCCTCAATCCCCCCCCCCCCTAAATCCTCAGACCCATTCTGTCGTATATTAAGTGACTTGCTGAAGCCCGTTACGTGGCACGGGGGGTGGTGTTTGATGCACCATTTGCACGGTTTGCTCTAATGTGTTTGTCGAGGAAGACGTGTATCCTGTATGTGTATTTTTATGCAAACTGGATGACAAATGCTGATTTTCGTACGCTTTGCTCACTCAATCAGTGCATCCCCTGACCCGGACTCCACACACTTTCAGATGAATATATTCACCGGAAATAAAGAAATAACATTTGTACAACAAAGACCAACCATTATTAGCCTGCCGACTTTGTCGTTTTTTTTATGGAAAGGCTGTTAGGAGTTTAATGTAGGATTTCAACGGAATTCCCGCCACCCCTTGTTAAGCACCATGACACGTTTTTTAAGCAAGTCCCTTAACTGTGGGGTTGGCACCTGGGAGCTGTCACACGTACTAAAAACCCCTACAAGGCAGATAAATAAGGAACGTTTTCAACATTTACCCGAGTTTACTAATGCTTTAATTTTAAATTTTAATCGTCCACAACGACAGAATGTTTATCCAGCGGTTAATACCTCATTCAGCGTAAATATGACTTGACCCGGCGTCACCCAGCACGACCCCGACCCATCCCCAGGTTCGTGAATGCTAGTATCTTTTTTTTTTTTACTGAGGATTCTGGGTCGAATTTGCATTAAATGCAATTTTGTATAGAAGAGATACGGTTGCAGATTTGACATATTTGTTGCTGGATAGATAAATTGCGGTCGTTGAAGCCATTTTATTGCCTACAATTGTTCCGTTCACAATCATTCAATCCCCTTATTATAAAAGAGATTGTTGCTTGCCGCTGATCCTGATCCCGAGTAGCTTATTTCTCCATCAGTTTAATATTAACAGTTGCATAGGTAACGATTTCAGTTTATTGCCAATAATCATTTTATTTACAATCTTCCAATCCCCTCATTATTCGAAGAGATTGTTGAGTATAGTCTCCTCATACTGTTTTTTTTTTTTTTTTTTTAGTTGAGGTATGTGGCTTCGGGCCAGGGCCCTTAAATTCCATTCCATTCTGTTTAGTTCATTTTGATCCTTGTTTTGCTCATCTGCCTAAGGGTTTTAAACAAAGCACATTTTAGACCAACCTAGAAAACGTTTATGAATGTTTTTGCCGAAAAAACACTTGAAAGCGTTGCATAAAACTGCGCCCTGACAGTTGAATTAAGAGACCTATCAGTGCTGCACACGTCACTGTTTATTACTAAACAATAGCGTTCAATGTGTAACACTTTATAAACTCAGGCTTAACACATCGATCAGAGTGTTTAAAATAAAACGCTTCTGTTTCACACACGGGCTTTTAATCATTTGTTTCGCGAAAACGGTTAGCCTATACGTTGTAGTAAAATAAAAACACACAATCGTTTTTATTTTAAAACTACTGTGAATACATTACATATAGGTTTTCCAACACAATGTCCCGAATCAAAATGCAGTGTTTTACATGTCAGGTCTGCAACACCAAACAATACTATGAAAAACTGAAAGATTACTTTCACCAAGTACCTCCGTGGTTTCGGTGATTTATCATATAAACAACGTCTGTGTAAATTAGGCCTGATTCACTTGAATTGCGTTGCCTGCAGGATGATCTATATGTTTAACTTACTCCATTTTATATGGACTCTTGCATACTGACCCTAAGCTTTTCTTTAAGATCAGAGGTAACGTCTATACACGTGGTCATCCATTGAAACTCACCACAAATGTTGTTAAGAAGGACTGCACCATAGTACTTTTTCGCAAATAGAGTGGTGCACCCATGGAACGGCGGCCTCTCGTCCGGGCTGGTTACTACAACTATCATTTAGTGTGCTTTGTTTTTAAACGGGGCCTAAAAAAAACGGATCTTTCAGCCTTCCTAAAATGTTTCTAGGTGTTTTGAAGTGCTCCTTTTTGCGTGTTATGCTTATTGTTCTTGTTTTATATTTTTTTTATGTACTGTTTTTAATACTTCGGGCCAGATATTAGTGGACTAATCATCCCTTTCTGTTTCCTATTGCAACCTACTTTACGTAATAAATTTATTATTATTATTATTATTATTATTATTATTATTGTTTCTTTCAGCCGATAGGATGCTTTTTCTAAATATCGCTTTAATAATTTTTCAGCTTCAACACCTGTAAACATTTTTTAGAGACGCCTAAAATGTTTTAGTGAAAATTGCGAGGCAGAAAGCCAAACGGTCAGCTTCATTAAGTTTTAAGTTTTATCAAGTTTTATGTTTAAACACGTTGTTTTTACGACTAATACAGTCCAACGGTTCTTAACAACATGTCTTTCACCTGAAAAACTCTTCCCCGTTTCTTCGTTAATTTACTTGATTTCGACTCGGAGATGGACCCTAGAGATTCACTCGTGCTCATGTCTACTGTGGCACGTAAAAGATCCTAGGTATATCCTAGCAAACTCGCCCCTCACTGCCCTAAGGTATAACCTAACAGTTGAAAGACGTTAGCTTGACTATATTTCCGTTCCCTTTTATCATACAGCTCGACTTCTTAACGATAATATGAAGATAATCACACATTAGAGATCATATAGTCCAGGATTATCCACTGTACGCAACTGTTATGGACCTATATTTCGTGTTTTTAGTATAATTTCTTCGGGGTCATTCAATGTGGTGAAGAGACTAACTGACTGAGAAGCCACAACGAAAGAAAACACTTTAACCTACAGACGTAAATTTGGCGTAGGCCACGTCAATGAGTTAGCGGTAGGGCTTCGCCATTTGGTCTCGAAGTTAGCGGGTTCAATTCCCGCTCAGGCAGTCTGATATTTATGTCGAAAAGGCAACGGAAATGGATTTGCATCTGTAATTATTTTTTACTAATTACGCCCATTTAATTTTTCAGTCCTGTTTGTACTTATAACCTACGGAAACAACCTGAACAACTTAATGCCCAGAATGACGGCTGTGGAGAAAAGCACTGCTTCTTGCCCGAAAGTGAGAAAATAACCCGCTACCAATACGTCAACCATTTTAGGGTTCCGCTATTTTTCAAAAGTAGGCCTATAAACCTCACATTAACGCTGCAATAAAGATATCAACAATACAAGTAATGGAACAAGGGGAACTAGTTTTCTACGCAATATACAACCCATAGGCCACAGTTTATGTTTGCTCGGTTAACTCCAGTTCATAAATTACGAAGGAAATAAACAACGAACTGAAATGGGCCACTATACTTTGAGGAATGTAAGGAGACAGCAGATGAAGGACTTGCACCCACGATCTTATTGGCTAAATCGGTTGCAAATCT
Organism: Lithobius niger; assembly: GCA_023313725.1. Taxonomy (NCBI): domain Eukaryota; kingdom Metazoa; phylum Arthropoda; class Chilopoda; order Lithobiomorpha; family Lithobiidae; genus Lithobius; species Lithobius niger. The sequence goes on along the minus strand of JAHWFP010139821.1, from coordinate 32,101 downwards.
GGTAGCGTACAAGAATCACAACGACTACGATAAGAATATATAGGTGCTAATTTTTACCTATAGGCTAGCGACTTTGGTGCTAATTTTCCACATGGCGCGTTTGGTCTGAACACTGTACTGCAGGTTAACACCTATTACTTTTCATATATTAATTAAACTTTTGTTTCATTGCGAAAAAAATATTTAAAAAAAACAGCAGAGGCGTCAAAGGGAGACCCAACGAAGGAAACGACAAACTGAAAGGAAAAAAGGAAAATTGTTGAATTAACGTCCTTTTCAACTACTAAGGTTATCTCGGGATGAAGAGGGACAATTTTGCTAGGAAATACCTAAGATCTTTTACATGCCAGACATGAACATGAATGCATTACCAAGCGAAATGCACAGGGTGGGCTGAGGTCAAAATTGAATTCTGTAACTTTGGCTTGAGGTGGTCGTACTGCCCGAGGGCCATCCTTAGCCACCGTTTTTAGTTTCAGTTGGGGAAAAACTGGTCTCCGAAATTTCTTGAAGAGACCCGAATTTGTATTGTGAATAAGGCTTGCTCAGTTAGGATTTTTTGAATGTGACAGGGACTAGTGTTGGCGGTTTCACTCTTCTAGTCTCAGCACCCTTGTGTGGTTAAACTTTATTATTATGATTATCCTGACCCACTGATCGATCACCCATGACTGAAAGGTTCCAACTGCCGAGGACTGTCAGTAAACAGTACTGAAAGACTTACACACTTTTACCTGATTGGCTTAATGGAATAAAAATCTGGCAGCCTACACATCACGTGTGTACTTCATCAGGCTTCACATCAGTTGTGTATTGTCAGTGCACAAGTCATGTTGTGTAATCGTTGTTCGCAAAGTACACAAAATGCACACCGACAGTACACAATTGGTGTGGAGGCTGAGGTGGCATTCAGTGACGTGTTTAAGTGCACATCATCATCACAATGTTCGACTGCGGAATAACTGTTACATAAATTCGTTTATAAGCTTATACAAGCGGCTGCAGAGACTACCTAGTCGTAACCGGTCTTCTCCACACTTCCGCCACTTTTTCAACGAAAATGTTAAGGTGCACACCTCTATCACGCACGTCAACAGCGATCTCTATTATACAATCTAAAACCAGTAACCATCACAATTGCCGGTTTAAAATGATTTAGCTTTTAAGCCTAGTTTTAGATTTTAGGCGTAATTGTCAGCTTTCAGGCGTAATCTTTACGTGCCGGTTTAATTTCGTAAATAGGCAACGGAGAAGGGTACGAGAGTGTAGTTTATTCAGTCATGCAACACGGTGTAGAGATTGGTTTTAAACATGAAACTACGTAATGTGTGTCATTAACCAAATCTTTTTGTTGTTTTTTTTTTTGCGATTGCATGCATTCTTGTAGCGGTTAAATGCGACGGTCAAATGGGCTTTCTCGGCATAAACTATAGCCTTAAAGCTTATGCCGAGAAAGGCTATTAGCTATAACAAGGTTCCCACCAACCTGGAAAACCAGGAAACCTCGGGGCATTTAAACTACGTTTGAAACTCAGGGAGAACTCATGGATTTCTCTGATTTTTTGCAAAAAACTTGGAAAACTCAGGGAAAAAATTAATATTTTAAATAATGTATTTCCCATCTAAAAGCTTCAGCTTTTTTAACACAAAACTGGTCAAATGTGTGAAAAAAATTACTTCCATAAATTAGTAAAAGCCTGGAAAATGACTTCATCTACTCTGGAAAACCTGGAAAACTTAGGGGAATTGACTTCAGGATTTTGGTGGGAACCGTGTATAAGGAAGCACCGATTTTTAAAATTTGCCGTGGTTTTTTAAAGTCCACAGAAAAAGGCGTCGGGTGATCAAATCCGCTGTTCCTAGCCATCAGAAGAACTATGATACAGGCTATAGTTGGTTGTAAGTTTTTATTTTTCAAGCTATTGTCGTTAAAGAAATACCAGTGGCGTGACAATAGCCCCAACACTAATTTTAGCGTCTTAGTTTGTTGACAGCGTGTCAACCAGGAACGTACGTGCTTTATGAGCGACCAGCAAACTTCAGAAAAGTTATCAGAACGTGTCCAGAACTAAAATCTTGTCCTTGGCGTTTATATGCGTGTGTGCGTGTCCCTCACAAAAAGGGTTAGCTGGAGCTTGCTGATTAATGCAGACAAGCGTTCCTTGTTGACGCTACTCGGTTGGTAGACCAAAACTAAAAACGTGATGTTTGATTCGGAAAGGGGCCAGAGAGGAAGATGATGTGGATAAGACTCGGACGGGAGGAAGGAAGGGAGTTCGTTCGTCGGTTGGTTGTTGTGATAACGCCAGCAGCCGACAGAAATCGACTAAGTATTCAGCGTCGATTCGACGTGGTGTCGTGGTACGTCTCCGTGCATCCTAAACGCGGCTAAGACGCGCCCTGTGTTTCACAACCACGCGTTGTTGTTCAAGAGTGAGTGTGGGGGGAGGGGGGTTCGCGAGCGAGCCCTGTCTCTCGTGCAGGCCCATTAGGCACGCACGGCGGGCCCGGAAGCGCGTTATAGCGGCTCTGCGAGCACGTACTTACCGTCAGATGACATGGGAATCGGCACGGACTTGCGGCAGCTGCGGCGGCGGTCACTACGGCGTCGACATCGGCGGAAACCGGACGGTGTTAGCGGTGGGGCGAGGAGAAACACCAGCGGCGGCCGCGGCATCGCACTCTTGATGCGTTTACATCCGTTTCAACACGTTCACAGTCCCACTCCTCATGGTGGCCTTTTCGTCGATTTTCGTCCTCGCGAAGGAGAAAAACGGGATAAAAAAAAAAGAAAAACCACTCGTACTCAATACCTCAATCGTACTCTAAAACCCCACAGCTCCAGCATCATCAGACACACCGCTGTCGGTGAGTTTTCAACTTCGGCCAAGCCCCAAACGGTAAGACACGCCCACATCTCTGGAATCTGTCCATCACAGGCGAGAGCCCGCCCGCATTGGTGCGATTCGTCGGCCGCGACCAATCCCTGACTTGGAGATGACGAGAGCCGCGTTCGGGGGCAAGACGGTGTTGTAGCTCGTTGTCGCCTCCGTCCTCTAAACGTTCTCTCATCGCAGCCGAAACTTGTCGACCGGCTACCCGACGATGATTAACAGGTTTAGCCAACCCTTCCCTCTCCACAGTAGTCGAGCATTGAAATTAACAGTGAACGAGTGCTAAGTGTTCTACATACATTCACATGAAAGTGCTACTTTACATAATGTGACGGAAGGCCAATGGGTTCGATTAGGGATAAAAAAAACAGATGGAAACCTATTTCTGTTGCGTTTTGGACTTAAATGTTAGAGTACCTGAGAGGGAATTGAACCCTCCATCTTTGAAGCCAAAGGCCAATACCCTTCGGTCTGTCTTTTGGTTTCAAAGGCCGATGGTTCAACTCCCGCATACACAGTCTGACGTTTAAATGTAACTGATTTACTTTACGGGTGAGGGAAATTTACACTGCTAAGTCTAATTTCAGAATTAGATCAGTTGTTGCTACCATTTTTGTGGATTATTTTTTTGTAAATAAGTAAATGACGAGTATAGACTACAAAGTTTTAAAGTTACCCTAGGCCTAACAGTAGTCACTTTATAGGTTTTGCAACAACACCATCAGCCAGCATTATGCACAAGAAATAGCGTAGCAACATCACATTATGCAATTACGTTTTGTTCAAGTGACCTGACCCGGTTTCGAACTGACGAACCAGTCCTCCAGATCACTGCCACACATTTACGGATATGGCAGTTAGTCCACATACTGGCAAAGGCGGTTTGGCAGTTGATCTGGAAATGGACTGCTCAGCCAGTTTCAACCCGTGTTATGGTGGTCCACAGTACGTTATTTCTTTTCTGTACGGTAGCCTATGATTTTTGCTGATGGTTTGTTTACAGTCTTTATTTACAGAGGTTTGTGTTTTTTAATTTAAACGACAGCGATGCTGTGTTCGGCGATCGACATAGCAGTGTTGTGGTAGGGTCTAGCGCGCTTGCGTCGAGCACGTCGTGTGCTGAGCGCACACTCACAGTTTCATTCTTCGTATACTACGGCAGTGAGTTTCCGGCAGTTCTAATTGGGTGAAGCTGTGTGACGTATGTCCCCAACAGTTGTGATGCGTACTGCCACAGGTATACCACTGCCAGAGATATCTGAATATATTGAACATATAAAAAAAAGCTAGTGCTCATTTTAATGCTAAAAATCATGACGTTTCCGGGATAAATACATCCCGTTTTCAAGTCAGAAGTCAGCTTAAAGCTTCGTATACGAAAACAAAATAAGCATTGGCATCACGTTGTTCAAAACTGGATAAAACGTTCAACTCACTCAACTTTGGTTTGAGCGTCGGCGAATTTTCAAACCTTTCCTCAGACTTCTTCAGGCTTAAAAATGTTGTTTACACTATTTACACATACTTCATGAAGTTTGGAGCACTACATCCCGTCCTTCTACCTTGCTTGTCGTGGTCGGTGTGGCCATTCTGTATTTGAATTTAATTGTTTAAATGGCCCCTGTTATGATTGTGTCTGCTTCAGTGCAGGGATGGGTTTCGTTGAAGGTGGTGGGGGCCGAGCGCTTTTATGTTCCTGTAAATATAGGCCTGAAGAAGCATTTTTAAGCCTGAAGAAGATCCAAGGAAAGGGTTGAAAATTCGCCGACGCACAAACCAAACTTGTGTAAGTTGAACTTTTTATCCAATTTTGAACAGTATGAAACCTCAACCTAAATTGCCCATTTTTAATTAAGATCATGAAACGCAAACTAAATTTAAAGCTTTAAAAATAAAGAACCAATACATATATGCCGGGAACAGCACATGCAGTATGAAATCCGACAAAACAATCGCTTCCCTGCGATGCGTAGGTTTTTTATTTAAAAATTTTAAGCTTTTTGTGTCTGCCATTAGCATGATACTAAAGCGCTTATTTTGTTTTCGTTAACGAAGCCTGTGGACCGACTTCTACACTTGAACATGAGGTGCACCGTGCATTTATACAGAAACATCGTGATTTTTAAATAAATAGACATAAATCGCTGGAGTAATACTAAGGAAAATTGGAAATAAGCCAACAGCGTATATGATTTTCGCTGTTGGCTTATTTCCAATTTTCCTTAATCGTGATTTTTGGCATTTAATGTACACTAGGCCCACTGGGCTATTTAAATTTTTTTTCAATGTTTTCAAACTAGTACCAGTGCTTGTATACTGGTAAAAATGGGCTCGACGAAGGCTACGACTCTTTTTGATATAGCGTGCGCTCGGTCGAACTGACGAAATTTGCTTGTGCGCTTGTAACGCGTGTGCTCGTGCCACGAAACCGACACAGCTTGGGACTGCAGTGACCGAGACTGAATAATTTTAAGTTCGAAGGAGTTTTAATTTGCAGGAGTGGGTGAACCAATTTCCAATTAGCAGGCTACAGTACTGATGAACGAACTTCCGCAAAAAGCCTTTAAAAAAAGGTTTTTTATTTTCGACCGCAGCACAAAGTAGTAGGTTACAATGAAGAATTAAAGAGAAAAAAATGACGCAGTTCTAATTTAAAAATAAAAATAAAAAAGCCACAAGCGCGCAATCATTAGGGCGCGTTTACGCAGCGACTCACCTTTGCATTCTCGCCGCTAGAACTCAATCGCGATGGCAAAGGTGACATTGCCATGGTAACAACGCTAAATGAATTAGCTAAATCGGATATCGTTTGAGTAAATACTTGAGTCTTATAATCTGTGCCAATAATATAAAGAATTCCTCATGACGAAACAATTTTCCCAAACGCTTCTGAATTCACGTTATTTGTTGTTTTCGTTGCGAGGCGGCAGACATAAAACCGCCGCCATGTTGGAATTTGAGGTGATTTCTAGCTTCGAGCTGCGAGAATGCAAAAGCGAGTGGTTGCGTAAACGTGACCTTACAGCTAAGACACGTCGCCATCAGAGTGACTTCTGACTCGTCATTGGATTATAAGGCAGTGACTGCTATTAAAGGGATATTCCTATACCAGTGCCTTTTTTTCCGATCCTCCAATCAAGTACTGCCCCAAAGTTTTATTTACTTACCGTTAGTCAATCCCTAGCTAAAAATCCGTTTAAAATGTGGCGTCTAGGAGATTTTCTGTTGAATATAAGGGAACTTTATTTACGTTCTTCCAGAACGTATATGATACTTTGCGCGTCTACAATAACCTACCGTTTCATCTGTGTGTGTGTGCATGTACTAATTTTCTAATAATTGTATACCATGAGATCAAAAATCCAAAAGACTAATAGTGCGATAAAAATTAAAATTAATTATTCCAATAGATCGCCGAAGCAAAATTATAAAACACTAGCCTAGAAAATTATAAATCGTGATGTTAAAATACGAGAATCATTCCGGTTTGTAACGACACGATTAATGCGTTCATGCTGGTTCGTCTATTATGCGCAATGCCAATTGAGACAGTAGCTGCGTAATTCTTCACTGCGAGGAATGCAGCTACTATCTCAGTTGACCTTTGCGATGCTATATACGTGGATGGCAGGCGGAATGTTATATATAAGGCAGGCCGGGTGTCCCTTTAAATAACCCATAAACGGAACTTGGAGTTTTTTCACTGTTTTCATTAACCGATTTCGTTGATTTTTTATACGAGATTGTGTAAAAGCGCGGCGGGTCTCCGTATGTATGGGTCACGCGCTTATCGCACGTTATCATTTGCCGCAGCTAACTACAAATAAAATACTGTAATAATGCATTATTGTATTGCTGCGTTTTTGTGCGGAGTTAAGTGGGGTTATTTCGGCTTCGCATGTATTTTTGAATGCAAATGCAACGACGTATTAAAAAAAAGGGTCCCACTCGTCACGGCAAGCACTGCAGCACATAAAAAATGAAATAGGATTTTCGGCTGTTATCAGGCTTTCTTCAGTACAGGCAAGAGAATATATAAAAAAAAACATACCAACACACTCGCCAAAACAACGACCGTATTTGTCGCCATTTTGTCTACTACGTCATATGGCTTGTCAGCAATGTTACCGAAATGTTTTTTTATCAGTTATCAAACCTCAGCTTCGTGGTGGATTGGATAGAGGCGGACGGGAGGGAATTAAGGTGGAGTGAAAAACACTTTGGGATTCCTCCAGACCATGGGTGTGGAAAAGTTGACTTTTAGCATCACTAGCACACACAAAAAATCTTATCACTCTGGGGCCATGACTTGAGGTGCTCCACACTGCCTTTTTAAGATTGTACGGCAGTGAGCGGAATAGCGAAAAGGCAAATTTGATGATTAAAATTTAATTTAACTTTAACATTATTTAATCTGAAGCTCACACAGAACATTAATAACTTAGCCAAGCATAGTTGCGCAGAATTTTTTTGCTATATGTAATATTATAAAGAGTAGTTATGGGCCAAAGTGGCTGAAACACCACTGGCGTATTTTCATTAGTAATGATCACGAGAGCGTCGTTTTTGAAGTGTTTTAAAAAAAAATACTAATTGTTATTTCTTTTCTTGGGGATATTTCACGTAACTTATCATATGCGCGTTGTATCTTGAGTCCTGGAAGTATTTTGTGAGCGGCTACGTCTTCCTGGATGGGGTGGCTTTAATCGATTGCCGCCATTGTTTTTGTAACCATCTTAGATATCAACAAGGCACTCAGCTACTGAAAACGTACAATCGATTATCTGTGTTCGTTCTGCGGAGAACTCAAGATAGGCCGCGGACACTATAAATAATAGAATTCTGATGTGAGATTATCGTGATATGAGATAATTGAGATGAATGCTTTAAATAGTGTTTAAAAGACCCTGGAAGTCTTAAGCTATAAAGGTTGATAATCGGAGCACTGGTTCAATATCTAGGTGAAAGCAACATTTCTTATCATCATCATCATCATCACCATAGCAACAACAGACCTTGTTCATATCTACGTTTTAAACTATAAAAGCTGAAAATCGGTTCATTGGTTCGATATCTAGGTAATAGCAAAATTTCCCCAACAATAAGAACAACAATAACGACAGAATTATTGTAGTCACATTACAACAACAACATTCGAAAGGCCCTAGGCCTTGTTCATACCTGCGTTCATACCGAATACGTGAAAGTCGGTTCATTGGTTCGATTTCCAGGTGGCAGCAGAGTCCCAACAACAAGAACAACTCCAGTAACACGCTGTGGAAGCCAAACGGTTCGATTGTTGCCATTAAAGTTAGTAATCCAGTGGAAAAAGGGTAAGCCGCCCTACGTTCGATGGGGGGGGGGGCTCCCCTACGTCCACTTTGTGGGGCCCCCGAAGGTTGTGCCTTCTCCGCCCCCCCCCCCCTCCCACCCAAACATCCCAGACTTCGGTAAGACTCGTAATGTTGTTTGTTCGTCCGATAAATAGCTATCATTTAATACAATTAACTATTATGCTGCAATACCTTTATTGGTTTCTTCAGGAAGTATTTGTACTGTTTGTAACCATATTCATTGCGCCGTAATATATGATGACAAGTCATCTGCGACTGTTTGTCTTCCTCCCTTACGAATATTCGTAAATGGCTATGCTGTGGAGGCAAACTGTCCAATTGTTGTCATAAAATTTTTAATGGCGTGAATACCACCCCAATTTCGCTGGTTTATGTCAATTATGGGGGAAACCACAGGTTTTCAAAGTATGACTTAACATGGAAGTTCATCCTGAGGCTTGTATAAGATAGCGGTCCTTGGTAAAAAAAAAAAATATCCTATATTTTCCTTATTTGTAAAAATATCACAGATGTTAACTGGATGAATATTACAGCACACTTTCGACTCCTAGTATGCGTAAAACACTGAAATTATTTCTTGGTTTGAAAATTTAAAACTTTTTTCATTAATGTCTGCTTGTCAAAGGACGCTTGAAGCATAGTTTTCTTTAACCTAAATAAACAACGCACTAGTATGGTGCACGACATCAAACACGATACGGTAACTTGCTTTAGAAATGATAACAGAAGCGACTGCGTTGTATCAAAATGGTTTGAGAGTGGCTGCAGTCACTAGCAGGGTAAGCATTTTTTTTTACCATTTATAAATATTTTCTGCATTTTTTTCTGCTAAAGACCTTTCACTATGGTATGTTATGGCAAATGGACTTGTGTTGTTCCTGTAGTGCTCGGGGCCACTAGGACTGTAGATCGGGCTCTCATACGGCCACTAGAAAAAAAATCCGCTACTAAAAATGGGGTCAAAACCCGAATGTCACTGAATACATTTGGGGTAGGAATTTCATCTTCGAATACGTGCTAGTCATGGACCACACCTCCATTGTCGGTAAATTCAACAAAATCAGAACAAAATCCAATTTAAGTCGAGTATTCGACCTGGCTCGCTTCGCTCGAGCGGCCATCAGCCTGCCTACAAACTAATCACGTGTTCAGCGTTTCTTTCCATGAATCAAAATAGTAAATGCTTACAATTGTGTAACGATCAAAATGGAAAGCAAGTATAATGCACATAAAATACACAATTTGCGACGTTTCGAAGCAATCCTCGCTTCGTTATCAAGCAATACAAGATAAGGCTAAGAAGCCAAAGTCAATTAAAACACTTTAAAACCACTCATAAAAACGAAAAAACTTGAAGCACAAGAATAAAATAAAATAAAATAAAATTAATCTGCTCTGAGTTTTTCCGTTTTTATGGATTTTAAGGCCCGATGCACACATGCGTTTTTTTTAACGCGCGTAGACGCTGCGTTGACGTTAGCAATCAATGACCGTGAAGTAGCGCCAATACGCATTCGGCCGCAACCCAGTTTGCTAAACCCGTGTACAAAAAATTATATTTTGAAACCAATGAGACGATATTGCTTTTTTCGCCTACCTCGTGGACAAAAAATATTTTTTTTAAACCAATGCGACGATATTTGGTACATTAATTTAATGATTTAAGACGTACCAGGGAAATACATTATACATCCTTTGCAGATTAACTAAAAAATTCGGATAAGTTCTTTAATTACGTCCCAATGCGTCTTCAGTCATTTCTTCAGCTACATTACATATTTCAGGATAGTTCTTTACTCCCCCAATAAACAATTCCATGTCTATTTCTTCGAAATTGGACGCCATTGTCGGTAGCGCTTTTGCGATAAGCAACGGATGTGTGCACCGCTCAAGTCACACAAGGCACAGTGAGAGACGTAGGTGCGTTTGCGTTAACGTTGCGTTGACGGGGGAAAGTTTGGTGCAAAACGAACGCACCGGGGACGTGTGGTAACGCAACGTCGACGCAGGTATGTGCGCAGTGCCCAAACAGATGTCACGTAAACCACACCGCAAGTGCGGTAACGCAGTGTCAATGCGCGTTAAAAAAAAAACGCATGTGTGCACCGGGCCTAGAGTGTTAACTTGACTTTAGCTTGTTAGCTGCATCCATTGTTGCTTTATAACGTTAACAAAGCAGGGTTTTCTTCGAAAAACGTCGCAAATTGGGTGTATTTAATGTTCACTGGTCTGACTTTCAATAATTTTTTGATCAGCGAAACTACAAGACGTGACGTCAACAGCACATTTCAATGTGGAGAAGTCTCGACCCACTGATGAAAAACGCGTTTGACGTGAAAATAAAAAAAAAAAAACCTTCGATAATCCTTAACAAATGTTCGAAAACGACAAAGAGCTATTGTTGGATACGTTTTTTTAAGTGGAACCAAACTTCCCTTCGATGTCAGTTGTATGAAAAGATCTTACGAAAGTGTAGGGGTGGCACTATCATTAAAAGATTTCCTCCCTTCTCTCCCCAGAACGAAGACTCAGAACAGAGTGAGCAGCGGCAGCCGAGTCGTTGTATTTGTGTCTCCAAACCAACTGGATGCCGGTTCCAATCTCGACATTGGCCAATGTAGGCTACATACGAGATTTAAAAAAAATAAAAAAACTATGGTTGAGCTGCAATGACGGCGTCAGGACTGAATTGTTTCGGGGGCCGACGGAGGGCACAATTGAAAAAAGAGTGGGCCAGGACTTTTTTTTTTGCAAGGCAGCCGTAGTAGGCACTTTTGTTCCGTTTAATTCAACCGGAGCGTAGCGTAAGCTTCAATGCAAGCAATTTTTTTGTAAAATGCGCCCCATAAACACTTAAATTAGGTTATAGATAATTTATGTTGTGAAGTTGGTACAAAAATAAATACATAAATAAAATTAAAAAAATAAAAGCCATTTTATTAACCTGATTTCAAGTTTTTTAGCCTGCAAGTTTTTTTTATTGTTTTATTTTCTGTTGGTAACCTAAATGTTGGGGGGGGGGGGGCAGGGGGAGGGCCGAATATATTTAGGGGGGTCATGGAGCACCCAGGCCCACCCCTAGCACCGTCACTGTTGAGATGAAAATTAGCCGTAAAAACGGCCAACATTTTTGGCTAGGCTGTAGGTTTTTCGGTCGACAAGAGAATAGGTATCGTCTCATCACGGTCTCGATGAGTGGAGATGACATAAAACGACACCGGCCCACCATTGAAAAGCATTTATTGAGACTTACCGAAATTGACACAGTCGAAACCGAGACGATATCGAGACATGGTCGGCTCGACTTAAAAAAAAAAAATTACGTCGCGTTTACTGCGCAAAATTCAGTTATCGTTTTACATTTAACACAAATCAAGAAACTAAGTCGTGATTGATTTAATTATTTAATGTCCAGCCTGGCATAACTGCTTATTAATACTGTTCCTTTTTTTTTTTAAACTAATTTTCATGAGATATTAATCCGATGCTCTAACTGCATTGAAATGAGAAAAATCTTCTTTCCACGCCCTCTCCTCTCCTAGACTCAGTTAAGAAGAAAAGCGCATTTATTATGTTTAATTCTATTTATTGCATTGAATGCTACTAATCGAGTTAATGACGTGTAACAGGTTGATCCTAGAATATGCCATCCATCCAGTCTGTCCTAATGGGAGCCATCTGGACGGGTTTGTATCAGTCTTAATGCTAAATTTACATCCACGTAACAGCTTGGCTTAGCTAAATTAGCTGCTGGCTCCGGACGCTAACATCTTTTCTCCGGCACTGCTTTTTTACTGGCACGAGAAACAGAACATCACGACAGCGTTTGGACTCAATCACCTATTGGTCGAGAATAAATCTTAACACAGTTTGGTGCGCCCCCCCCCCCTACCTTGTCAACATCACCGAGCGCATCATATTGAGTGCACAGGGAGAATATACCGTACATCGAGCGCACACTCTGAATTTCATTCTCCGTATTCCAGCAGTGAGTTTCCCGCAGTTCTGACAGTGGGAATGTAGGATGTTTATCATTCTGGCACGAATCGCGGACCCCAACAGTTCTGACGGCGTACTTCCAGAGGTTGGCTGCACTACCAAATATGTGCTCGAGGTTCGGTTTATTCTGGTATATAGCGTATGCTCATTCTGGTAGCTATACGCGAAATATTCCTCGTATCCATCTTCGTTACACTTAAAAAATTCTTTTCGTTCTTGAATAAAAATTTACGTATTATTCCCTATTCCTCCCCTTGTCCGTTACGCCGACGTTACAACTGAAGCATTCGCTATGGCCCACGGTCCGCTGTTACCACGTCCACTCTGACTATAGGTAACCTTTCGAGTTCTACCCAAAATTATGATGCCGCCCCGCTGCCACCTATAGTGTCCGCGGCCTATCTTGAGTTCTCCGCAGAACGAATACAGATAATCGATTGTACGTTTTCAGTATACCAGAGTGCCCTGTTGATATCCAATTAAGATGGTTGCAAAAACAATGGCGGCCATCGATTAAAGCCACTCCATCCAGGAAGACGTAGCCGCTCACAAAATACTTGCAGGGCTCAAGATACACCGCGCACACAATAGCACCCTCAAAACGTTAAGTTATCTCTTCTGAGGAGTGAGGTAAGTAGTCATCAGACAAAAACAACGATTTTCATTATGAAGGACTGCATTCAGTTGTAAAGAGCCATGAGAGTGCACATAAAATGCACACAAACGCGTAATATTTCTGGGATACGTTCACTCCGTCAACAAGTACGAAGTAATTCGCCGAAAAGCTTCCGTTTGATTTTGAACTGCATTCTGTTTCGAATTCACTGTGGTCGTGATAAGGAAAGATGGAGCGACTAGAGAAGATGGTTCATTCCTGACTCTCGGTACTATTGTGTTTGTGAAATGTACTGACTGGGATCGTGGTTGAACGCCATATTCAACACTCTCCTGTGGTTATGAGTAAAATTACCACCTCCTATACCTGCCAATGCATCCCTTGCTTGCAAACGTTTTTGTTGCAGTGTCCTTCGAGGCCGGAAAAATTGGCTACGGGGCAACGCCGGGCAACATTTTGACCTGGGACTAGCCGAATTTTTCCGTTAATCAAACAAACCAAGGCACGATAGTGTCCGCGGCCTATCTTGAGTTCGCCCCATAACGACACAGAAAATCAATTGTATGTTTTTGGTAGCAGAATGCCGCTCATAAAATACTTGTAGGACTCAAGATAAACCGCGTACACAATACAATACTTATTACAGATAGGACCCCCCCCCCCCCCCCCACTCCCCTCCGACCTTCCTTTTTTCTATGGTTGATGTTCTCACGCCTAACATGCCTTCAACGCAAACTGTTTTTTGCTGCTTTGCCCTTTTGGATTGGCACATTTACCTTTTATTTCCGTTTACACATGCAAATAAAATTATCCTACAATATTTTCGTCAAACATGTGTAAAAATGTCTCAACTTTGTATTTTCGTTAAACGCGTAATTTTGCTTAAAGTTATGCTGGTAGATAAATCACACTCAGGATTGAATCCTCGTAATTATAAGCTGAAATTTATTTACGCTTATTTCCTGGTCGAAGCAGTAACTATACGGCTGTATACCTGGTCCACACGAAAAAATTAAAAGATGATAATTTTACGCTTCATACTTCTATACTCGGTCCATGAGTCCGCCCGATCGAGGCCAAAAAATAATTAAACAAAAATAACTGACAAGGATTGCAAACGCACAATACGCCATCCTGCTTCCGTATAGAACCCGTGGAGTTATGCGATCGCTGTTGACACGTTGCTATCATCTAGTTATAATTCAGTGATAAACACTGGTAATCCTCACTGCCAACCTACTTATGGGTATCAAGAAGTACTGTCGTTTAAACAATGAGCCTGGTGGATGGTTGCGCGCTAGAACCTAAGTCCTCTAGCAACACAAAATAAAAGAAAATAAAAAAAAATTAAAAGGTCATTCCTCCCAGGGCCATTTTTCTCGATCCTCCACATCAAGTTCGGCCCCAAAGTTTTATTTACTTACATTTAGTCAATCCATAGCTAAAAATACGTTTTAAAATGTGGCGTCTAGGAGATTTTCTGTTGAATATTGGTAACTTTATTTAAGTGCGCCCCGCACTTATATGATCCTTTGCGCGCTTACAATAACCATGACGTTTCATCTCTGTGCGTTATGAAACGCACTAATTTGCTAATAATTACCACGAGATCAAAAATATAAAAGTCTAATGCGGTAAAAATTAAAATTAGCTATTCCAATAGATCGCCGAAGCAAAATTATAAGATACTGGCCTGTAAAATTATAAATTGTGATTTTAAACTACGAGAATCATTCCGGTTTGCGGCGACACATTTAATGCGTTTATGCTGGTTCGTCTATTATGCGCAATGCCAACTGAGACAGTATAGCTCCGTTCTTCACTGCGAGGAACGCAGCTGCTATCTCAGTTGACCTCGGCGAGGTATATACGTGGATGGCGATCAGCGCGTGGCTGTTACGAGGCAGGCGGAAAGTTATAGGCGGGCGGGCTGTTGCTTTAAAAGTTTTCATTCATGTATATAAATACTGAAATGTTGGAATGCTGCCGGAGGTGAGATGCACGATTACCTTCTATCATCTTGGATTCAAAGCGTGGGGGGGGGGGGGGGGTGGGGGTGGAGGAGGGTTCGAGGCTTAACGGGGCATCGACAGCCAGGTCATTAGTGCCAACCTCAATCACAGTGCAGTAGTACGGGTTGCCTCTGCGCCACACATTACAGAGATGTTTAACAAACCCCAAATCTAGATCTTATCATAAATCTGTACTTCCTGCAAAAATCACGCGCTTAAGTCTCGCGGCAGATGGAAACCGCGACGGACACGGCATCAATACGGTGACAATCAACAAATAAGGGTGGCCGCAAGACCAAAATCGACAAAACATCGTTGCAAGACGAAACGGTCGCGCGACGTCGCATCTGGTGGAGAGACCCTCGTCACGCGAAACTAGAAGGCGCTTCGCTTTGTTGTCGTGAGACGCCTATACCACGCGCCATGGCTGTTTGCTGTGACGTGCATATCACGTGCTGGGCTATTCCACAATGCCAAACAGCCGTTGTTCTCGTTCGTCATTGGCTAACTCATGGTGACGTCACGGCAAATAGCCATTGCGCACAGTTTAAAGACGCCTTTAGACGCCTAAAGACGTCTCGCGACAACGTCGCATCCGGTGTGAGGCGGTCAGCTCATTCCTATGGGTTTGGAGACGTCTGCAGCAAGCTGAGACAGTTTTCCACAAAATGTCCTGTCGTGAGACGTTTCGTCGATTTTGGTGTGCGGCCACCCTAAGTGTCTGACCGTAAGTGTCCGTCGACACCAATGACATCCAGGAGGGATGGCGTAGGCTACCAAAGACAATATGCGCTGGGAAGGAGTAGGAGGAGGGTGAAAGGTGAAATTTCCGACTGGACCCAGATATTTTTTGCTATTTTGCTCTTTTTACTTGCCATTTTTTTTTTAGTTTCGTCCTGTCTATCCGTGTGAGATGAATTTTTCTCACATCTTTCTCTCCGTTAGTTTCGGCCTTGCTCTGATTGGTTGACAGTTTATTTTGAATAGTGTAGGGTACTTTACAGATTATTGCTATTCTACCTTGTAACCAAGCTGAATATTCTTCTATTTCTGGATATAATACATCAAAATGATCCATAACACTTTTAAATACAAGGAGCTGGGCAAGGGGATGGGGATTTTAATGTCTAGCCGGTACCATGTTTCGAGTTTTTCGTTGCTAGGTGCACGTTGTTGGATGTTGGGTCCCGGTGAGCATGTCCTTGTTACTTTGGCCTAGTTACAAGTTTTCCGTTCCAGTGGGAAAATGGAAAATCAAAACGCCAAACAGATGCCCTACTGGGGCGGGATTTTCGAATCTCGAAAAGTGTCTGTGAGAGCAGGCAAAATACCGCGGATATATTCCGGAGCTCGCTGGCGTCTCGGCGAACGTCCAACAACAATCAGCTCTACTAAACTGACAAGTTGGTTTCTACAGACTAGAATCCGCCTAAGCTAGTCTTGCACTTTGCCAAAGCCACCTACAGTAAAGGCCGTATCAGAACAGACCAAAAAAGGCGAGTAAAATCCACCACTGGCATAGAAGCAAGCGCAAGTTTGCTAGGCGCTGCCATCTCTACACCAAGCAGCGAAATATCACATTAACCAAAGAGGGTTCCAAATTCTGCCAACCGATGGCGCCACTTGGCAAACGTGTCGCGTCGGTATTTGTCGCGTCTTCTAGCGGAGCATTGTGGAAAGCAAAGCTGATACGGCCTTTACTGTAGGTGGCTGTGACTTTGCTCGCTTTCTTATTTTCAATGCGGTACTAGTGAAACGTTTCTATAAAACATAATCAAAGCAAAATAATAACGACGCCGAGTTTCGCTAACACTTCAGTGGTATAGCGTATACTTAATCTTTGTAAGTTAGATTTAAATAGGGGCCTCGAGAAATGGCAGCTTTAAAATTTCCCAGGGGGTGGAGAAGCAACTGTAGGGGAAGAGGAACGGAAAAATGTTGGGGGCGTTGCCCGCCCAGGTCTTTCCCTGTAGCTTCGCCACTGCTTTGTTGTCTTAATTTTTTTTTTTTTTTTGGCGGGGAGTTATCGACGAGGATTGACGACGAGAGGGGAGGGGGCGGAAAACTGCCAATTTTGTGATGACGTTTTCGTTGAACGTTCCCAAAGTCAGAGTGTTTATAACAAATGGAGTTACAAATACAGACATTTTTGTTAAATAGATATAAAGTGAAATTTATAAATATTTATAGAAATGTGATGTCTTAGGCTGACGTACTACGCTACGCCAGAGGCTTTGTAAAGCCAAACAAAAATTGTAAGTAGGTCTAATATTTATTGCTTGCATAATTTCTAATGTGGAGGCCAAGAAGGAAGTGGCTTTCGTTCCTTGTATATTTCTGTGGCCCTTACGTCAACAAATAGTACAATAAAAATTGCTGCCTGTGTCGAAACTTCCCCCAAAATAAGCAAATAAACAAATAAATAATTAAAAATAAATAAATAAATACATAATTATAAAGAACGGATCACTTTTTTGGACTTGCAAAAAAAAGACCAACCGCGGTGCAAAGAATTTTTTTTTCAAGGACTTTATTTTAAGCATCTTGCCAACCGTATTTGACTACTCAGAGCAATTCAGTTCACACTGTTAAAAAAAAATAAAATGCATAAATAAATGAATCACAAGGTAAAGGCTGAATGATTCACCGTGTGAACAGTCTGCATTAAAAACTTGCCTTGTGAGACTATAAGTTAAAAAAGAGTTAATTGCCCCGACTAGCACTAGAACATTGGATTTCCTGCATACTAGGGCGGGCGCTATACCCACTGCGTTACTGGAGCAGACCCTGGTTGCTGCAAGCTCCAGCCAAGCTTAGTAGCTGTTTACTCTTTCTCAGTGGTGGCCCAAAGGCCACAAAAATATACAAGGAGGAAAAGCAACTTTCTTCTTGTCTCCACACAACAAATAATGCAAGCAATATTTATTGCAATATTTGTTGACCTAAAGCAGGGGTACCCAAACTTTTCAAACTAAGGGCCGTATAGCACAGTTGCTTATCTTTCGCGGGCCAAATTTTCCTCGTCTGGTCCTAGTGGGTTTCAGCGATACCTCCCCCCCCCCTCAAGATGTAGTGACTTTGCCCCAATACCAAACACTGGTTAATTGAGATAACAGTATTTTGCCACCCCTGACCCTAAAGTTATAATTGCTCCTCACTAAACCCTCATCCCCATTGTTGGAAACTGTGGGCTTACTTCCCACTTGGCAATTTATCGACGTTGAGATTTAAAAGGGGAAACTCCAATACAAAGTAGTGTATTTAGATGTTGATCAGCCATTCCTAAACGAAGTCAAGATCTTTCTAGTTTCGAAAAGTAACCATCGCTTCACTAAGGAGAAAGTAAAATATACCTTCAAAAGCATAAAATAGCTGAAAAATCGCATGCAGTGAAAATAAAGCACGGGCCGGACAAAAGCGCTTCGCGGGCCGCATCTGGCCCCCGGGCCGTAGTTTGGAGACCCCTGACCTAAAGGCACAAAATTATACAAGCACGGCAAGCAATTTGCTTCTTGGCCTCCACACTAGAAATAATGCAAGCAATGTTTATTGCAATAAAAGACGGGAAAGCCAAAGGCTCACAAGAAATAACTAAATACAGATGCAAACCTATTTACGTTGCC
>JAHWFP010139821.1:0-13203 GCA_023313725.1 Lithobius niger | reverse complement strand
TTATTTCTAGTGTGGAGGCCAAGAAGCAAGTTGCTTTCCCCTCCTTGCTTTTCTTTCTTAGATTTTGTATCTCCTCACAAGGTCGGTCTTTAATGAAGACTGTTAGATTCGTTCACCTGTAATAGTTCAGGCCTTCCAAATACTTCACCGAGCTGATCTCTTCTTTGCTCATAAAAATGTTGGCGCAAGGAAACGAGCGAGGCGCACGTGGGTCCCCAGGGTCCCAGGAGACGGCGCACGTGCAGGCTCACACCATCCTCAGGTGGTGTCCCACCATATGAGCCAATTAGCGGCTTCTTTTGTAAGGGGTGACAAAAAGGAGGAGTCGAGAAGGTGGGGCACTAACAACATTTTCACGCCAAGTTGACACCTTCGATTGTCCCAGAAAGATACCTGCAAAACATCGGCATCGATTCATGTGTGTCAGTCTGCAGCTGTGCAGAATTCACGAATGCAAATAGTCCAAGCCGATCTCAATCCAGATTTTTATTTGTTTGATAAAACAAATATAATATTTCCGGAAAGATTTACGGGTAAATTTGAGAGATTTTTTTTTTTTTAAGGAGAAAGGTTTATGGAAAAATTGGACAAATCGAAATATTTCCGGACACACCGGACAATTTGGAAAAAAATTGGGAAAATTAGACAGCTTTACAGCCTTCCATTCAGAATGATGCTTGGGAAGGGGTGGCCCCACATCTGTTTATTAAATTGGGCTACATTGTCTTGGGTCTAATTAAGCCCTCGTCAGTCGTGCCCCCCAAGCTCCCCTGCCAGCTACTGGCCCCTATAATGAAAAGTACACTCGAGCCAACATTGTGAACTGTTGAGAATAACAAGTAAGCGCATTACGAAATAAAAAAAAAAATAAAACACATGTCATCACAAACTCTGGAACTGAAGATTCACATCTTCCAAAACCCATCTTGGAGTCGACACTATCACTATAATTGCTGTTAGCCTATAGGCTTCACCAGGAAAAAAATAACTAGGAGTGTGGGTGGCCAATCATTGAACTGTACAAAACGTGTATTTAAAACACGCCTCCTAAAGTGCGCGCGGCCTATCTTGAGTTCGCTGCAGACCGAACACAGATATTCGATTGTACGTTTTTGGTAGCAGAGTGCCTTGTTGATATCCAAAATGGTTACAAAAACAATAGCGGCCGTCGATTAAAGCCGCTCCCTCCAGGAAGACGTAGCCGCTCATAAAATACTTCCAGGACTCGAAATACGCCGCACACAATAGAAAACATGTTTCGATGTGTATAACTGAAAACACGCTTTAATAGCATGGGCTGGCTGACACCATGAAGACGTCATACAGGCCACTTTATTAAAACAGTTAAAATCGCAATATTTCCGCCCTTACGAGAGGCCGTCCTCAAGCTTAAAAGCTAAAAAACGTATCATCATTTTATGGTCATACCTCTATGAAAACAATCAACGAAAACTACAGAATAGTCATAAAATTGAACGATATTAAAAAAAAAAGCACTCACCACCTCTATTTTAATTTTATTTTTTAATTTATGACTACTGTACTTATCTTAGTTATTTTTATAGATATGTGACCATAAAATCTTGAGATATGTTTTTAGCATTTCCGTCCTGGGACGCCCGAGGACGTAACAGCGAAAAACATCACACCATTTCATGTTTACATCTCTTCAAAAAAATTTAAGGAAGTAATCCGTATGACGAATGAAGTAAACAAGGAAAATAATCCGTATGACGCAAGGAAATAATTAGTTTTTAACTTTTTTTTAGCATACAAAAGCGGTTTACAAAATAGCGTAGACTGAGAACAAACCTTTCGAAATATTCGCGTTTATAGTATACTGTCGCGGTCGTGAAACTCGTTTAAACTAGTAAAACACTTATTGTTCAGTTTGCAACACATTATAAACACATGCGTAAAACACATGTAGCGACAGAAAACAGTACTGTGAATTCTGCAACGCTTCATTAACATAGCGTTGTCATTAAAAACAATTTACAAAAACATGAGTTGTAATAAAAACGCAGCAGCTTTTTCTTTTTAAACACTTTTGTCTTTTAAGTAAATATACATATCTTTTAAGCATTTGTTGGAGAGGAACTTCATTTATGAATACACTCGAATGCAGTCTTTGTAATCGTATCAAGCACTGCATTACTCGGTGCGTTGACACCGATTTTACACCCAGAAAAGGTTAGTAAAAAAAAAAAAAATTAAAATCGGACATGTTGTTGAGAAATAATGAAGGTGACACAACGGTGAGGCTACTGATACTTTGTCGATGGATTAAGTGTAATGTTGTTGGATGTAATGCGCGCTGAACTTTCCGCCAGCACTAAATCTCAACTCGACGCCAAATATGATGCTTTTCAACAAAAATTCTTCTAATATGGGGGTCGTTGGCTATTGCAAAACCGCTCGTAGGAAAAGTCGGAAAAACCGTTCGTCGCAACTGCAGTCAACACCATCCAACGCCCCAGTACAAAAAGATATGGAAAAACAAAAAATGAGCCACACAACTGACTCCAAAGCAACTCGGGTTGATGCCTGTGCCCGATGTATTGTTTCAACATTAATTTTTCTTTAAATATATTTTATTCAACCTTAAAGGGCAATTACATCCATTTTGACATGCATGTTTGACTTTTGGATCACGTACACAATAACTAAACACAAGAATTGAGGTAAGAATACATTACTTACGTCCGATATAACAATTTAATTATTGCATCACCAAAACACGACACGGAGATCGCCATTGTTTTGGTGGAACGCTCAGAAATTAATGCCGACAGATGTCACTTTTCGATTTCAACTCGTAGCCGATTGAGATAGCTGTATTGACAGTGAGGAGCTCAAGCGTCTGACGGCCTTACCTGGCCGGCAGTGTAGTGGCCAGCTAAGGCTGTCAGACGCTCGAGCTCTCACAGCCAATAGAACTATCTCAATAGGCGGCGAGTCGAAATCGAAGAGTGACATCAGTCGGCATTAATTTCTGCGCGTTACAGCAAAACAATGGCGGTCTCCATGTCGTGTTTTGGTGATGCAATAATTTAATTGTTATATCGGATCTACGTAACGTATTCTTACCGCAATTCTTCTGTTTAGTTATTGTGTAAATGATCCAAAAGTAAAGCATGCATGTCAGAATGGATGTACTTGCCCTTTAATTTATTGTGTGATTAATAATAGCTTCGCTCCATTTTGTCGTGACTATAACTGATGATGCCCTAGTTTACAAATTAATATAAATCGAACGTTCGTGTTTTATTTTAAACCCGTTTCACGTCTGGAACACCAGCTATGATATCAGTGCCAAAAACGTTTCGTGGATGTGTGAAAACAAAATGCGTTTAGCTTAAAACACATTACAGGTACGGATGATGAGGGGGGGGGGATTGAGGCTTAATGGCGCGTCGACAGCTTGGTCATTAGCGCCAACCTCAGCCACAGTGCAGTGGTCCGGGTTGCCACTGCACCACACGGATGATGATGGTGGCTTCCTCTTTGAAGGGGGGAGGGGGCTTACAGTACAGGATACGTGACTGCAAATCGCCCCCCTTCCCAAAAAAAAAAAAATTCCACACACCGAAACACACCTCATTCCCATCCTCTTCTTCTTCATCCATCACAAGGATCCACAAGGTGACCATACTTACTCCGTATCAATTTTTCACCACGTGTTCGAGAATTGTCAATAAAAAACGGACGTGTCGCGGGGCACGTCGCCGTGTTTTTTGGCCGCGACGACCACTAACCACGACCTGACGCGGGGCCCTAAGCTTGGATGATTTTTAATTTAAATAATCAAATGTACGTCTAATTGAGAAAATTGCACCTTTTTAAATCTGTTGTGCTTTAAAAATATTTTTAATTTGTAAAGCACAACAGGACTTAAACAGAGCAATTTTCTCAATTGAATATTTGAATATTTGAATTAAAAATCATTAATCTTTATCCATGCACATTTTAACAAGTAAAGTTAACCTTCAATAATATAATATAAAAACGTTAAGTATGCTGTAAGAAAAGGGCTGTATTATAGCCCTTTTCTTACAGAATACTTGACGTTTTTGTTTAATATGTACTTTTCAGGTAAAACGTCTAAAAAAATTTTCTTTAGTGTCCGTGGAGTATCTTGAGGTCGCCCCAGAAAGACCACAAATAATCGATTGTGTGTTTTTGGTAGCAGAGTGCCTTGTTGATATCCAAAATAGTTACAAAAACAATGGCGACCGTCGATTAAATCCGGCCCCACCAGGAAGACGTAGCCGATCGTAAAATACCCGCAAGACTCCAGATAAGCCGCGGACACAATTGGTGTGTTTAAAAAAGTATTTATTTTAAAACACAAATGTTTACGGTGTAAGTCAATTGAAGTTCATGAGGAAAGTCCGAGGAGTCATCTAAGTTGGGTATTGTTTTTTTTTATCTGAGTACCAAATTTTAACTTTTGACCAAGTGAAAAGTTGATATCACGCCGTTTTTGAACTTCGTATGACAATCAGAATACAAATTCAGATTGATTAACAAATTCAGCATTGCATTCAGTGTCGCGAGTGAGCTTCCTCGATTTTTGCGAGGTGTCCTGAACATTGTCCAAGGTGCACAGAACGTTGCCCTTACATTGAATTTAAGCCTGTGTGCTGTTTTTTTTTTTTTTTTTGCGTTGACCACTTTTTGACGGAAAAAAATAATAAAAAAAATTATTGGAGTCTTAGCCTTACGAAGCAAAATGCTTGTGTAGAATGACGAACCAGCTCAACTTTAAAGTGAGGAAAAAGTCCTAGAACATGCCCAGGAATTCTATCCGCGAAACCTCCGATAATGACAGGGGTCCAAAATAGGCCAGATAAGTAATAGATATCCGTGAAGAAGACCCGGTTAACCTGAAATAATTGATCGTCTGCGAGGAACGGAACAGTGATTTTGCCACCCCGAGACATTGGTCGTGTCCCAGGTCGAGCAAACGGTCAATTATTTCAGGTTCATCGGGTCTTTTTCACGGACGTGTTTTAATGCTAAGGTGTGACGTCAAGCTAACTTACCTAGTCATTTGAGTTTTTAAAGATATTTGTTTATGTGATCATGAATTTAAGAATTTTTACATAGTGAGACTTATGTAAATTCCTGAACGGAAGCTCCCGGGTAGAAGCTTCCTGTGTATGAAGTCAGAGCGAAGGGGAGAGACGTGCCGTTTCCCATGTTTTGTGTTTTAAGGTAAAACTATATTTTTTTCTACTTGAATAGTTTAAATAAAATGATAGTATAAAATGCACTATTCGCTTATGAGTCTCGTAGGTTTTTAGGTGTATTTCAAATTGTCAGTATAGCCTAGTTTTCGTATCGTCGGGACAAAAGGTTCCGGGTTAGGCTTAACTTGCGACATTTTTTTTTTGCGCGTTGGTCCCGTGAAAAATGTCGCCAGTAGCAAATGCTGCTATTTACGCTGGTTTTGCAATTGGGCATTTGCCGCCATATTGGCACCAGATTGGCACCAGTATGGGTTTTAGAGGGCATAACTACAAGGTGCACTACACAAAAATGGAGGGAAAACCAACGGAAGAGCGGATTTCTTACGCTTAAAATAACGTTGTTTTCTCCAACAACAAAAATCGCGCGTTTTAGGCCTAAGAAATCACTCTTCACAGCATCGGCATCAGTATGACGCTCTTCTGTTTCTCTCTGAAGTGCCCCTTGCAGCTAACCCATCAAGGCTCCAGCATATAGTTATATACAATAATTCTACGTCGTGTCACTGTTCTATACTGTCTGAACTTGTGTAGCCTAATATGAAAAGTTGGTCGTGGTGGATTAGGGGTTGTGTAGACCCCATACAAGTGTTAGATTATCGAAAAAGTGTGGGAAATCAAAAAAAAGTGTGGGTTATCAAAATTAACCCACGGTGACGTGTGTGGGTTTTCAGATTAACCGCATATAATGACTGCACTTTTCGTACTGGGGTGTGTTAGTGTGACGTCACCACCGTGCATGAAGTGGGGTTTAATTGCGTCTCAAAATTGTATGCTGTTGAAAAGTGAAATAGTAGAACTAACGTCCTCTTCAACTGCTAAGGGTATTTCGCAACGGAGAGGGACAATTTTGCTAGGATAAACCTAGAATTTTTGTATGCCACAACAGTCAGCATGAGCACGATTGTATTTCCAGCCCTCATCTCTTTCCAAATGGACAGGAATAGATTGAACCCAAAATTGAACCTATGACCTACGGCAAAGACAATCGTGCTAACCACTCAACCACCTTACTTAACAAGCAATGGAGCTAGTATGGTAAAACTACTATATCAGTCAATCACGCCTACACAAGGCGTTAAGGGTTCATTTTGACGATCATTCTTCGTAGCGGCGCACCCAGGAAAGGGGGGGGGTGGTGGTGAGAAGTGCCAACCGCAAAACCCGAGTCGTTAAAATATGTATAAAGTTGTTGAGAATCGGAGTTGTTTTTCAGGGCATGGTGGAGCTTAAATTCGGCCCCTTTTTGAATTCGAATTCTTTTTGCTTCATCCCCAAACTAAATTGTTGGGCGTGTTACCGATTCTCTGCCACAAGGAAATAAAATTCTTCCATATTTTTATCTAATTGGGCTTTCCCTAGAACTACTTAAAATGAATTCGCGAACACAAATAATTATAAACAAAAAGGTTATACGCAAAATATTAGGTGTAAAAGCTCTCCAGAAAGAAGAAAACTTCGTACACAGCAATGCGATGCTACGTGCCTACGAGGTCAAAATTGCTGCGCTCTAGTAGTGAGTGAGGCGTTAATTGACCAATTTTGACGGCTTTGGTGAACCATCCTGCGACGCCATGCAGCCACGAGCAGCTAGTCTGGGTAGGGATTTTTGCATATTGCTTTTGCTGCCTCCACTGACGTCACAATGCAACTCTACAGCTTACGCAAGAAGGCGAACTAGACCGGAGCCAGTGACGTCACACAAACATATGCTGGGAAAACTACTTAATGAGCTGAGGAATGACCAACCTTCCTGTATACTATCCTTCCACTCGACCTTGATTCCGTGCAGCGCCGTACATTAGAATACTAGGGTATTACTTCTGTGTGTGGGAGGTTCACATCCAACCATAACATGCCATACCATGCCATACCATGGTTGTGGCGGGGTATATGCGTTTTTTTTTTTACAATTGTAGGCGCAAGCTCCGCCAAGTGGTGGGCCAGACAAATAATATCAACTATTGCTTGCCCATTCATTCCTGGTGTGCATCTTTTCTTCATCAGAGGCCATGTTTTTCTACACATACTACGCTAGTTGACCGGACGCTTCGACTAGTTCAGTAACTGCTGTGCACGGGTCTTGCTAAACTATATAGTAGGCAGTGGTCTTCGCTGCCGCTTAAGGATCGGTCGATAGGTGGCAGAGAAGTTGGCGGCGCCATCGAGCGGAGTGAAAATAAATTAAAACGCGATGATTCGTTTTATTTTTAACCGAATGGACTTTTAGGAGAAGTGCGGGTAAAGGATGTCTCGAGACAGTTACGGTACCGTACGTGAAAGGTAACTAGAAAAGCTGGAGAGGCACACATCTAGGTTGTCGTCGAAATGAAAGATCTAATTTGGAACTCTGCACTAAACTATGATATAAGCTGAACAATACTCATTTCAGGGGGTCTATCAGGCAAAACGGGGCACATGTGTCAAATGAAAGATGTAATTTGCAGGCGCGCATTAAATTAGAGAAAAAATAGAAACAATGGGGAAATATTGGGCTCTACAAGGCGAAATAGGCATGCGGCGCCCACACATGAAGGTGGATGAGTCAAAAGATATATCAAATTTGCGGATGTGTACTTAGCGGGACGCTGGAACCACTTCGGGGGGCGAACCAAAAGTTTTACTTTCGAGGCCCCCACAGCTAAAAAATAAATTAAATTAAAAACAGAACTCGTGCAATTCTCTTTCTCACACGCAGCGTTCTTAACTGTTTCCTACACCAATTTGTGGATATGCTTTCAATCCAGCTGAAAAAAAGTTTATTTCATATCAATTTAAAGTAATTTTTTTAAGTAACTTTGCTTATAAAGGTCCACATTTTTATCATATGTCTACTATTTGATTTTGATCTGATGGGTGGGCGTTGGGCGCCAGGAAAGCGGGCAAATATTTATAGGGTGCTCGTCTCCCCTCGCCCCCCTCAGCCTCGACCCTGTGGACCTACAGGGATAAATTGGAAGGGGTCGGGCCTCCTCGGGAATGTAATTCAGGGGCCTCGGGTGCCCCGCGGCAATGGGGGGGGGGGGGGAACTGCCGCAAGCTAGAGTATTAAATCTGCATGAATTTGAAACGTTTTCCTAAAGCTTTCAGTTTTAATAGGCATTCATTTCAAATTTGTCTCAAAATTTTTTTTTGAAATAAGGGTCTCCTATAGTGTGGGAGGAGGGTTCGGTGGCGAGCCCTGTAAGCTTGCATATTCTAAGAAGTCGTCGTGAATATAAACATTTTACTGTAGTTTCGTGGTGCAATTTTCATACGAATTCATTTCAAGAATATTTTTTTTAATACAATGGTCTCCTCTTGTTAGTTGGTGGGGGGGGGGGGGGCGGCCGAGTCGGAGCCCTGTAAGCTGGAAAGAAATCAGAAAAGAAAACAGAGTGAATCTGAAACGTTTCCCTGAACTTTGAGAGGCAATTTTCATACGAACTCATTTCATATTTTTCAAAGAAGATTGTTTTTTTTTTTAAAACAATGGCCTCTTATAGTTGGGGACCTCCCTGGATTACAGGGTTGGGGGTTGGGTGGGGGAAGCCAATACGACACTGTCCCTGTATGCACTAAACTATCGAAAAAGTGGAAGCAATGCGAAATGACTTGTTCTATAATGCCAAATAGGCGCGTGCTGTTTACACATCAAGGTTGATGTGTGTAAACAATACCGAAATTCGCAGTATGCATTAGAATATCGAAAAAGTAGAAACAATGCACAAATTGTAAGCTCCACGAAGCAAAACAGACATATGCTGTCTGAATACCAAGGTTGACATCTAAAAAATTCTTAATTCTCGGTATGTGCTGAACACCGATAATGTTGAAGCGCTACAAAATCCAGAGTATTATCATGGTTGGTATGTCAAAAGAAATCTAATTTGTGGAGATGTACACTAAAAATACTAAAAAATTCGTAAGACTGCACAAAATCCTTTTTTTTTCCCGACCGAATGGTCACCCATCTAACTCCCTTCCATCTGGGCTGGTGACGTCAGCTAGTCTCCATCAACTTAAAGGAGGCCTAAAAAAGTCACATCTTTCTGTATTTTTAAAATTTTCTTTTGACTGTTGTTGTATTTGTATTACTGGCTGGTTCTAGGTGATTGCCGATTTCCCTATGTTTCATAGGTATACGCCTAAGCATTGTGACTAAAGATATGTGATTTTTGAACTTAATGGCTCATATATTCACTTGCATGTAATTGTGATAAAGGGCAGGTGTAAGTGGATCACAGCTATCCATCCTGATTTCCTCTTGCCACGTTGATGGCAATAAACAATCTTATTTTATCTTACCTTATCTAAAATAGCGAAAATATAGAAATACCCAGTAGTGAAAAATTATGGGCTCTGTGAGGTGAAACAGGCACTGTGCTGTTCACAGGTTGGCCGCGTTGTCAAAAGAAATCTAATACGCCGGATTCACTATAATTCAATATTTTGGGAATGGCATAAACTATGCTGTGTGTACATATAAAGGTAAACATCTTATCGACGAAGTTGAGCAACCTTAATTATATCAAATACCGTTTTCGGATGACAGGAGAAGTTGTCATTTCCTTGTTGTGTGAAAGCTCGAACAACCTTCCATCAAGAATGCGAAAGTATGCTTTGATATGAAGTTCCAAGCGTCGTATTGTTGCAATAATTTCGTTGTTGAGTGACGAGGTAATGATGATCATTTCCCTTGTGTAGAGGTTTGGGGGAGTGGGCGTATCGCAAATCTTGTTTACTTGCATGTTTTCTGGGGCCAATGGCCAATCTTAGTCTTGTGTGTCTATTCTTACATAGGTGGACATTATCTATGCCTTGCAATGTTATTTCCGTTTCCTGCCTCTAGAAGCTTCCATTTCCCATAATACCCTGGCTATTTCGCTGTTGTCATGGGTTACCAAAACGTATTTAAGCAAGGGGGCCAGCATTGTAAAATCAGAAAGCCTTCGGGCCGGCCAAGGTCAATGATGTTTTACAATTGCTCTGCCTGCCACGACCTTACCAAATAAGCTAAATATTATGTGATGGCTGGTGATAGAATGAATACAAGGACGTGATGACTTAAGTGGGGAGGACTGGGACAATTGGGGGAGAAATAATAATAATAATTTCTAGTTAAAAAGCCAAAAGCAATTTACATGAATGGAGGACAAGGACGGAATGGGGGCTCGAATACATTATTGTGATTAGCTAACACTAACAATAGGTTGGCTAGGCAATGCACGTGCTTTACAATTAGTTTGATCTCACGATACATTATTGTGTAACAATATAGCAAGTGAATGCAAGAATAGAAGCAGGGCACACTTATCATCCAACCTCAGCTCAAGGGAATCAAGATGATGCTGGGTCATCAGTCCCAGCATCAGGTCGTCCAATATTGACGTTGGTAAGAGCTGAGGCAGGATGAGTCACTACACTTGTTCGTCGAAGGAGAAATTCGGAATCAAGCAACAGTTCGATTCGCCGTGCAAGACGTTTTAACAACACGGTTTGGACGGACGTTACACGTGAGATATTTTAATAAAGTTTGTAGTCTGATAGGGCAATATCTGATCTCCCTTGTTCTCTGAAGGGTTACTTCGGAATCGAACAACAATGCCGACGTTAGAGCTCATTGCAGTTGTTAAGGTAATGTTGGAGGTTCAGAATCGAATAGAGCAGTGACATTTGCCGCCATATTGGCACCAGTATGGGTTTCGGAGGGCATAATTACAAGGTGCACTACATAAAAATGGAGGGAAAACCAACGGAAGAGCAGATTAGGATTTCTTAGGCTTAAAATAACGTTGTTTTCTCCAACAACAAAAATCGCGCGTTTTAGGTCTAAGAAATAAACTCTTCACAGCATCGGCTTCAGTATGACGCTCTTCTGTTTCTCTCTGCAGTGCCCCTTGCAGCTAACCCATTAAGGCTCCAGCATAGAGTTATATACAATAATACTACGTCGTGTCACTGCTCAATACTGCTGGAAATCCAAAGTAGCATATTACTTTCGTTTTGTGCTAAACGACGCTATAACTCTTCATCGTAACACCATTTCGCATTATAAAACCCGTGTATCAACTCCTCAAAAAATTATTCAAAGACGTAAAATGCTAGTCACAGAGAATTAAAGCGGCGGCCGTGGCAGCCATATTGAGAGGTATTTGGTTCGGTTATTAGGGTGACCGGAAAATCTGATTTACACCACGAGAAAAGTTTAGGTGAATCTATTTTCGGTTGCGGTTTCTGATGTTATATGTTTAGCCGCAGCGAGCGTGTTAGCGGAAGCGAGGCACGTAATTTTGAACCAAAATTTGTTTCGTCTTTTACGTCTTTGTTGCATAATTATGGGAACATTAATTCAGAAGAAAAGAAAAATTTACGTATACTTTTAGTGAGGTGCAAATCGGGTTTTCTGGCTACTCTTGCTTCTCTCACAATACGGCTGTCGCTTTGGCTGTCTGTGACTAGCATTTTGCGTCTTTTGAAATTTTTTTTTGTTTTTTTTTTTAGAACTTTACACCCATTTCCCTCGATTTTTATGATGCGAAATGGTGTTAAGATGAAGAGCAGCGTCGGTTAGTACAAAAATGAAGTGATTTGGCGTGGTGCCCTTATCAAGACACACGCTAGTGTGTCGCCCGCCAAGATAAAACGATAACATCCAGATAATATGTATATATGAGCATGGCGACCACTAGACACGTCGTGTCTTTACAGCAAAGGTAGTTTGGCTGTTTTCAGCCATCTGATGATAAATAACTATGCGACAGAAAAGGCTGAAACTTGTTTAATCGGGAGACTTTGGTCGCCTGACAACATAAAAGTCACTATTAAGGACACAGCTTACCGTTTTCTTGTTGAAAAAACGACGTGAATAACGTTGATATTTGCCTAATTACTTACTATTTACTACTGACTACTGGCTACTAGTAGCGCTTTTTTTGTATCACGAAAATAAATTCTTCCATGCGGTGAATAAAGCTGGTTTTTAGCTCATTTTATAGGTATTACTACGGAGATATGCCCTTTTCATATGGACCTTTTGTAATTTGTCAAGTGGTTCAGGGGTTAGGGAGCTCCAAACGTCCAAATTGATTGTTTTACATTATTTTAAACATTGTTATTATGCAACAATGCCAAAATGAACATTAAATAAATTCGTGCGTTTGCAAGGCGATACTGAAATACTAATAAAAATGTTAATCAAATGAAAAAAGGTGACTGCCTGTCCTCAAAATCTAACAAACCAAAAAAAAAAAAAAAGAAAAAGAAAAAGAAATGGACCAGAAAACTAGATTGGCATTTCCATTTCATAATTACTACGAAAAAAATGGATTTCATTAATTTGGACCAAAAATTACTGATATCTACCCCAAAAC
The DNA here is from genome assembly GCA_023313725.1 of Lithobius niger. Classification (NCBI taxonomy): domain Eukaryota; kingdom Metazoa; phylum Arthropoda; class Chilopoda; order Lithobiomorpha; family Lithobiidae; genus Lithobius; species Lithobius niger. The sequence continues at coordinate 599 of JAHWFP010139821.1, read as the reverse complement.
AAAACTTATTAAGGATTCCCGTCAAGCTTTTCGGCCGTGGGAAGTCGTGCTATCAAACGCCAAGCTCTGTCGCCAAGCTAATCCCACCGAGTAATAGTTCGAAGGTTAAATGAGATATGTGAAAATTGCTTACTGCGCAATTTTCAATTATTCCATTTAACGTATGAAGTATTATTCGGTGGGATTAGCTTGGCGTTTGATAGCTCGACTTCCCACGGCCGCAAAGCTTGGCGGGAATTCTTAACAAGTTTTGTTTTGGGGTAGATCTCGATAATTACCGTGTGCAAAATAAGCGTGAAAAAGTGTGCAGAATACGTATGCAACGTAAGTATGCGCTCATTGTTGAGCATTGCCGCAGCCATGCAAAGACAGTATTTATATCGTTTTACCAAAAGGGACGAAAATAGGGTAATAACCAAGCGTCGGTAGGGAATGACATAACGGGACTATTTTCACCCCTAAACGCTACGGGAAAAATAATCCCGATGTTACTTCGCTCTCCTACCCAATATTGTGTACAGACATCCAAGAGGGCAGGGGCAACTTTCGTTTATTTTTCTAGGTACTTTTTTTGGCTTGTCACTCACTTTTATTTTTAC